>CAJHNH020005088.1:0-26151 GCA_905116865.2 Candidula unifasciata | reverse complement strand
GCAGTATTCTAATATCATTACCACTTTCCTGACCAGCAGTCCAGGGCATCACTGTCTCCCATTACTGAGGATGTTTGAAGATTTTTTTTTTTTTTAAATGACTAGTTCTTATAATAAATTCATTAAAAATAAAAAATGGCCCTAGGGTTGTGAAACCTTTTTTAGCACCATTATGAATGGTTCCTTGCTATACATGAAAAAAAAGATATATTATGCAAATATGTCACGTGATCATGGTGGCCATCTTGAATTTGTTTGGCTGTTTATATAAATTTCACATCTGGCTTGCTAGTGTAGTTGGCTAAACCTGACTTTGCTGCCACCGGATGACAAACTCCTTGTGGTCCGGTTTCACTCACGGGGGTAGGCAGAATAGCCACATTTCTCCAAGATTTACGGTATCTATCATGGAATCAAGGCCGAAGGGTTGCGATATCTATTATACCAAGCCTAAGGGTTAACAACTCATGGCTTCTGGATACTTGAAAAAAAAAGGAGAAATTTAAGATGTTATAAAACCATAATCTTTTTCAAGTTCTGAGAAAATGTGTTCAATGTCAGTGCAATAAAATGTTAGGGATATGGTTGGTAATGAATAAAATTAGCTAAATAGGAGCAATTATTTAACAATTGACCAAATATTTCAACATTAAATGCGAATACAAATGTGAATAGGGTGAACAAATCTGTTTTGTTTATTGTGTTTACTTGTCATGTTACAATGAGCATTTGTGAATGCTTGATTATAAAAGCACCTTTAGTTGAAGTCTGAGCTACTTTCTTTGTTAACTGGAATTGAAGCTGCAGCAGTAGCCCTCGGTCTTTTTTTGAGAATGTTGATAATCGTCAACTGTGTGGTGTAGCTTGAAACAGGGTGTCAATCATATAGGTGTATAGCAATCTGGGCTTCTTTTACCTGCAGCCTTACACACTTTACAGTCTTTTCATTTTTTTTTTTAATGGCGCTGAGTGAGTTGTGATGCTATGACGTGTGGTCTTGAAGGTTTTACATTGTGCCAAAGAAAAGCAAGTCCAATAAGAGCAAGAATGACATCCTGCCTGAACCTCTTTGCTGTGATTTTATACATAGAGTTGGCAGTGTTGTAGTTTGTACGCTCATTGACCAGAGCAGTGTCAATTAAAAATAAATAAAATAACAGCAGGTACCATTTATAGGATCTAGGTAGGTAGGGGTAGTTTGCACCCAGCTGGCCGAAGTGATCAAGACCTCCCATTCTGTTGTATTTTTCTGCAAGAACTGGCTCATTTATTATTCTGCCCTCAAGAATTCCACATTTCCTGTCTTGTCCATAACATCATTGGAGTCAACAGAAGATATCAGGTGAGCTCTCTTAGTGTCATGCCAGGTAATGACCAGCATGCTTTTATCTTTTGTCACACAAGACAGGATGATCTGCCCTTTTCAGTTGCAATTGCTTTTTCTTTAAAAAAAATCAATCGACGCACACCCAATTGTGTCTAACATGGCACTCTGTTGTTATTCGTATGGAGGAAGATTGTCAAGCTTAACAAGTTCATTTTGAGCAGCCTTTCTCCATTTACAAACAGCATTTTCAGCTGTAGAAACACCCACTTCTTTCTTCCTATGTACCTACATTACCTCTGTCATCAAGTCTGTCATCAGTGTCGCCACTTTCAGTTGCATTATGACATTCACAAGTAAATCTCTACTTATCCAGGAATTACCGTTTTCAGTGCTGCAGTTACTGGCAGATTCCAAATCATCAATAATATTGGTCTGTTTTTGCCATGAGATGACAAAATGGCTGAATATGCGCTGGTAGTCGAAATTATCAAAATTTCACTGAAAACAATGCTTGTATCAGCTCAAAGCGATATCAATCATGGGCACAGCCATCTTGGTGTAATAAAAATACCAGGATGAAACTCAGTTAAAAAACTATTGGTAAGACTGTCTGTCTTCAGTCTACATGTCATGAATTCGTCAATCGTCGAAGTTGGTCACCAGGGGATATGGCCAAAAATTTGAAAATTATCAACGTTGGTCAGAAAGAAAAGCGTTAATTAACTCTTCGGGTAACAAGAGACACATCTTGCATTGATTTATAACTATTTGACTGTACTCAGGTACTAAAAGAGGTAATATTCCCTGGTCACTTTGAAATATTATATGCATATGCTAGAAGCTGCTGTGATATAGCAGCTAGACGCTTGCCTGCAGATCTGAAGGTCGTGGGTTCAGGTCCTGGTGGAGACTTTTGTTTTCAAAAATGACCTTGGCTCCCAAGTCAGTATAACCTTAAATGGGGTCAGGTAGAGTTCTGGGAAGTAAAGGCAGATGGTGTGATGTTGACCACATCACCCACTGAGTGCCAATTGGTCTATAAAGTATAGGCCTGTATGCCCAGTATGCCTGAAGGCCTGGCAAAGGGTCCTTTAATTACATTGTTTGTTTGTCTTGCACAGCAGCTGTTTGGGTATGGTCTGTTGTCATGTGTTACACTCCTGCAGTTTCAAACGTAATTGCTACTCCTTGGTCCTATGATGCAAACCCCTGGTATAGAAATAGTTAAAGTTTGTAGCAGAAGAAATGCCTGATTGATATATTTTTGATTATGCTGGTGATAGTTTTAAAATATTCTCATTTGTTTAAAAACATGTAAAATGTATAATTTATTATGATTATAATTTTGAAATTTCATTTTTGTCACAGTTCAAATACCTCAGTAGAGGTTTCATAAACTAAGAAGTATTTATTATCTACAGGACTACTGTTGTGTTAGTTGTCTTTACTTTCTCAGAGAAATCCATAGTAACCATTATTATTAGTCACAAAGTCATTTTAATTAGATTTCTTTCTTAAAGAGTGATTATCCTCTTTTACCGCTTTGGGTGTCGAGGGAGATATAATGTCCTGCTTTGTGCTTTTCTAACTGCTTCGGCCAAAGACACATTCTGGTACTGTAGAGTTTTTCCAATTTTTTTTCTTGGTCTACCTCTTGCTCTACGTCCCTCTCCTCTTTTGGTATATGCCTTGTATGGTATAGCATCAGAAGGCATTCTCTCCAGGTGAGCAGACCATTTGATCTGCTATCTTTCTGTGTAAATTAGAATTGGTTCTGTGCTGTCACTGAACCTACTGAAGAGTTGGGGCTACTGAAAAGTGTAGATTACACAACTGATTTCAGATTGAAACATTATGACCAAAGTTTGTGTCAGTGCACTAATTACTTTCTAACCACAATTGTCATTTGGATTGTTTGATGTCATTCTATAAAGCATTATATTTAGCAAGTGCTTATAGTATTAAAAATCTTCACCACTCTCATATCAGTCATCATTTGAAAATAGTTTTGTGAATTTTGTTTAGGTCTCATGCTTCTCCACAACACTGTTTCTTCATTGAAATAGTCCTCATACTTCTGAGTTATTAAGTAGTCTTTCTATGTCAAGATGAATGGCTGTCAACAATATATTCTTACAGCCTTCCTCACTTTCCTTTCCTTTAACCCCCATTAAAGGGTTAAAATGTAAACATTGTGTACAAAATCCCTTGGTCGTTGCCTTTTGAAACTGAAAATAGCACCCCAAATAGGTTTCTGTCCATCTAAATGTTCAGATTATGAAAACTGCATGCAAACTGAATATTTATAGCAAGTGTTAGTACAGTAAATACACTGTATCTCACTGGTGCTATATAGTACACAAATGGTGTTGTGATTCTCCTTGTATGATGTATGGGAAAAGACAGGAGCACTTTTTGAGATATCCATCCATCGGGAAGGTGACTTTTAACCAAAACTAATGCCAAACAAAGTCATAGATTTCTACCACATTAATTCTTGTTGCTGAAATGTTTGATTGTTTTCTCCAAAAAAATAAAAGGTATTGCAGGAGGAAAGTTTCTGGAGCGTGGTCGTATCAAGAAACCACCAGAAGTGATGTTCAACACTGAAGTGTCCCAGTATTACACAGCAGCAGATCTTTACATTGGGGCTTGTGTTGAGTTCAACAAGTTCAAGTTTGTTATCCTAGATGCAGATGAATATGCCTTTAAGTTTATGGAAGACAACAGTAATCTGGTTAGTCCTACCATGTGTGGTATATTCATGATGGGCTTTTTAAATTATCAGTTATTCATAATTTTACCGTGATGCCTCCTTAGTTCTGTTAACAAATAGTACTAAGGTTTACAGAGCTAATGCTGTGTGTAAAAAAAAGACAGATAAATTCATAAACTTTTTCTGAATTTAGAATAATTTTAATTTAATTGTTATGGAAATTTTTTTTTATCAGTGTGAGAAATAAAAAATGTTACATAATGTTGAATATATCAGCTCAATAATCAGCAACAAGGTCGGCTGTTTTTAAATAGTCAGTTTAAATTCTAGATCACTTCTGCCATCATATGTTAGTGTGTGTCTAAGACAGAAGAAACTTGTTCTTTGTTCTTGTGTCTTGTTGGCTGCTGTAATGTTCACGGTTTGCCTTTACTTTCCATTGATAATTGTTGTACTTTTAGTTATTTTTAAATGCAGTGCTTTTTTTAAAGCCCCTATTTACTTTCTTTTTAAGGTTTTGTAAATCTTGCTCACTTTCCAGTAGCAGCCACATATAATCAGCAATATTGTTTGTTATTCTTTCACTAATATTCAGTTCAAGTAATCCTCACAGATCCAGGGTTATCTGTTATAGATAAGCTCAGATCTGAAGCATCCTTTGCACCACATGCTCTTCAAGAAAAAGGGCAATAGGCTTAAAAGGGGCAAATCATGGCTGGGTAGGGCAGAGGATGACATCATGCAGGTTTGCAGCCTTACAGACATCCATCCAGGTGAGGAATGGATACCAGCGTCTAAAGCGCCTAATCTCACATTTTCCTGTGTCGTGACGCTCGATAGGAATTGTCAGGAGCAGAATCCAGCTGCTGTCATTGCCGAGGTGTGCACGCTTATCAGTGACAAGTCAGATGAGACAGATGTGGTGATCTTCACAGACGGGTCCGTTATACGATGACAAAAGAGTGCATGGGCATTTACAGCTCGCTCTTCAGTCAGAACAGTTAAGGAAGCCAGCGGTGCCTTCTCTATGACCACCAGCAGCATGGTGATGGAGGTGATGGCGGTGACAGGCTTTCATGTGTTTGGGATCACAGGACTATTCCCGCGCGTGTGTGCTAAGTGATTCTTTGAGCATGATCCGGCGGGTCGAGGCAGGCTGGTTACGCAGACAGTGGCTTGAGTCATTGCAAAATTCTCCTGTGTGTGCAGTTACTTTAATATTCGTCCCAGGGCATGCAGGCATTGTCGGTAATGAGAGAGCTGATAGACTGGCAGGTGCTGCATTAATTGAAGATGGCCGGCCCATGGATCACGCAGACATTGTCAATGCCCTTAGAGAGATAGGACGATCTGAGGATTTTGGAAGCAACGTGTCCACATCACTGCTAAGAATACGCGATTTGGGAGAAAAGATCGGCACAGCCAAGCATGAGAAGCACACTGGACGCACACAAAGTCTTGTTAACCAACATAGGACTGGTACTATTAACCGCATGACGCTGATGAATGTGTTGAGAGGGGAGTCTGAGCCCCTAAGGATGTGTCCGGAGTGCTGTGAAGATAATCTAACTCATAACTAGTAACTCAATTTCTGTCAAACAGTCTCCATTGCTATTTATTATAGAGCATAGATATTCAAAGTTGTTGACATTTTCAATTTCTTCACCCTTTATTGTTATTTTTGGGAGACAGCCAGTTTTATCTGTGGACATTATTTTCATTTTCTTTAGATTAAAGAACAGATTTTGATCTTCACTGTGCTTTTAGACAGACAATTGTAAATTTTCTATTCCCTTTACCCTGTTCGAAAGAAGGACTGTGTCATCTGTGTAGCGAAGTTCTGAAATAGGGTTACCACCAATTTTGAGCGGATCATAACTGTCACAAGCCTGGTCATTTTTGACATTTCTCATTATATTTTCTACGTTTATATTGAGTAGGTATGGTGAGAGAATGCACCCCTGCCTCACTCCCACTCTGATGGCTGCTTGTTGTTCATGATAAAGATTTTCAATTAAATGCATCAAATGCGCTGGAAACCCCATAGTTCTCATAATAGTCCACAGTTTCTGATGTTGGACACAATCAAATTTTACTTACTAACTGAAAATAGTGAGTAAATACTATGGCACCTCTAAAAGCCCTAACATCATAAAGGGATGATCTAAATTTGTTTGTTTGTACCTGTATGATTATTTTGATTGGTTGTCTTATGGTCTGGTGATTTTTTTTGATTGGTTGTTTTATGGTCTGGTGATTCCCATGTTACTTTGTGTATTCTATTGTGTAAGAAAATGCTTTGGCCAGTAGCATACTGGTTTCCTGCACAAAAATTGGTGAATAATTTTTAGTTTTCATTCATTACTCCTAATTTATTTTTTCCCATAATCTCTTCATAACCTGTGTTATCTCATCCTGTCTTAGCATTCAGGTCGCCTATCAAAATATTTTATTGCCCTTTCCTTCATTATTTATTATATTTTGAAGTTGCATGTAAAATTCGTTAATTGATCCATTCTTTTCATTTGTTTGTACATATTACTGTATTGCCAACACGTCCACCTTCTGTTTTACTGTTCTAAATGACACTCTTATTATTCTAGGACTCACAGCTTCTCATTCTGTTAGTGCTCTCTCTGCTTCTTATGATAGCATCAGGGCCACCCCTTCACTGTGGGAAGAATTTTCCTCTGTATGTCCTGAGAACAAAATAGTTTCCCCTGAATTTAGAATACTTTTTCCCACACCAGTCCATCTAGTTTCTTGTAATCCTACAATAATAATCCTATGATGTTTAATTTCCCTTACTACTTCCATTGTTTTTCCTGTATTGTACAAAGTTCTAACATTCCAGGTGCCAATTTTGAAGGTTTTCCAAGGAGGAGGTATGTCAACCATCCAGACTCCTTTCTGCTTTCTCCACATTGTGTCATACTTCTACTCAAAGAGCCTTCCCTCATCTTTATTGGCTGGGTTTTTCTTGTTTCTCTTTTTGAATTTGTCATGGTTAGATGGTTTTTGTGTGGTTTTATGGCTACAAGTTTTAAGGATGAGGTGGCCAAACCCAAGCCCAACCCAACTCTACCTCCTTAGTCGCTTCTTATGACATGTCTGGTAGGGTACAGTGTTACTATTCTTTGCTTTCATTGAGTGGCACACTGGGGTTTTTATGCAGCTAATATAATAGGAATAAATTTAAGCAAAAAGATGCCAGTGATGTTCAGGCAGAAAAAACCTCCCAACTTGTATTTCAGTCTGTCTGATCATATTGTACAGTTTGTTAAGTCTAAACCTAACTTCTGTTTCAAAAGACCTGATCATTTTCTCCAGCAGAATCTGAATCTAACTTTTTGTGTTCAATATAGTACAAACCTGATTAGGAGAACTCATGGGGGACCCAAGAAATGGTTCTTCTTACCAGAAATTTCTCTTATCGAGATAAGAATTTGAACATAAATTTGCCACATCTGAGATTGCTTTAAGCAGTTTGCAATGTGTATATTATTTCTTCCATTTGCAAAGTCTGCACTTGTATATAAATGTACACCAACATATTCTCCAACAGTTTCCAAAGTCTAACATCAATGCTATCCTGGAGAAGTTGGCTGTCAGGCTGGGCTCAAACAAAGAAGATGTACGAGCTTTCTTTGCCAAAACAGATCCTGCTGGTTCTGGTTACATGTCGTATGAGAAGTTCAGAGAGATGGCACTCAGCATTGAACCAACACTCACTGAACATGAGGTAAGTAAAGTATCAGACATAAACCAGAACTTACTTAACATGAGGTGTGAAGAGTATTAGACGTAAACCAGAACTCACTTAACACAAGGTGTGTAGAGTATTAGACGTAAACCAGAATTCACTTTAAAAGAGGTGGTAAGAGTATTTGATGTAAACCAGAACTTACTGAACATGAGGTTGGTAGAGTATTTGACATAAATCAGAACTCACTCGTGAATTGAGCATTTGTATATAAACACTACATGGGAGGAGTAGAGTGTTATATATAACCAACACTTACTTAACATGAGGTAAGTAGTGTTTATCTACATATAACCAAAACTCACTAAATATGAGCTAAGTAGAATGTTATATATAAATAAACACTAAACATGAGTTGATTAGTGTGTGTGTGTATCCAACACTCACTAGATATGAGTTGAGTACAGTGTGTGTGTATCCAACACTCACTTGACATGAGGTACATAGAGAATGTGTGTGTGTGTGTGTGTGTGTGTGTGTGTATCCAACACTCACTAGACATGAGGTACATAGAGTGTGTGTGTGTGTGTGTGTGTGTGTATGTGTGTCCAACACTCACTAGACATGAGGTACATAGAGTGTGTGTGTGTGTATCCAACACTCACTAGACATGAGGTACATAGTGTGTGTGTGTGTGTGTGTGTATGTGTGTCCAACACTCACTAGACATGAGGTACATATAGTATGTGTGTGTGTGTATCCAACACTCACTAGACATGAGGTACATAGAGTGTGTGTGTGTGTGTGTGTGTGTATCCAACACTCACTAGACATGAGGTACATAGAGTATGTGTGTGTGTGTGTATCCAACACTCACTAGACATGAGGTATATAGAGTGTGTGTGTGTATCCAACACTCACTAGACATGAGGTACATTGTGTGTGTGTGTGTATCCAACACTCACTAGACATGAGGTACATAGAGTGTGTGTGTGTGTGTGTCCAACACTCACTAGACGTGAGGTACATAGAGTGTGTGTGTGTGTGTATGTGTGTATCCAACACTCACTAGACATGAGGTACATAGTGTGTGTGTGTGTGTATCCAACACTCACTAGACATGAGGTACATAGATGTGTGTGTGTGTGTGTGTGTATCCAACACTCACTAGACATGAGGTACATAGAGTATGTGTGTGTGTGTGTATCCAACACTCACTAGACATGAGGTACATAGTGTGTGTGTGTGTGTGTATCCAACACTCACTAGACATGAGGTACATAGAGTGTGTGTGTGTGTGTGTCCAACACTCACTAGACATGAGGTACAGTGTGTGTGTGTGTGTGTGTGTTTATCCAACACTCACTAGACATGAGGTACATAGAGTGTGTGTGTGTGTGTGACATGAGGTGTGTGTGTATCCAACACTCACTAGACATGAGGTACATAGAGTTTGTGTGTGTATGTATATCTTAACACTCACTAGACATAAGGTGTGTGTGTGCGTGTATATCCAACACTCACTAGACATGAGGTACATAGTGTGTGTGTGTGTGTATCCAACACTCACTAGACATGAGGTACATAGAGTGTGTGTGTGTCCAACACTCACTAGACATGAGGTACATAGAGTGTGTGTGTGTGTGTATACAGCACTCACTAGACATGAGGTACATAGTGTGTGTGTGTGTGTGTCTGCATCCAACACTCACTAGACATGAGGTACATAGAGTGTGTGTGTGTGTCCAACACTCACTAGACATGAGGTACATAGAGTGTGTGTGTATATATATCTAACACTCACGAGACATAAGGTACATAGAGTGTGTATGTGTGTGTGTATATATATATCCAACACTCACTAGACATAAGGTACATAGAGTGTGTGTGAGTGTGTGTGTGTATATATCCAACACTCACTAGACATAAGGTACATAGAGTGTGTGTGTGCGTGTATATCCAACACTCACTAGACATGAGGTACATAGAGTGTGTGTGTGTATGTGTGTGTGTGTGTATCCAACACTCATTAGACATGAGGTACATAGTGTGTGTGTGTGTGTGTGTGTGTGTGTGTCCAACACTCACTAGACATGAGGTATATAGAGTGTGTGTGTGTGTGTGTGTGTATCCAACACTCACTAGACATGAGGTACTTAGAGTGTGTGTGTGTGTCCAACACTCACTAGACATGAGGTACATAGAGTGTGTGTGTGTATATATCCAACACTCACTAGACATAAGGTACATAGAGTGTGTATGTGTGTGTGTGTATATGTATCCAACACTCACTAGACATAAGGTACATAGAGTGTGTATGTGTGTGTGTGTGTGTATATATCCAATATTCACTAGACATAAGGTACATAGAGTGTGTGTGAGTGTGTGTGTGTGTATATATCCAACACTCACTAGACATGAGGTACATAGAGTGTGTGTGTGTGTGTGTCCAACATTCACTAGACATGAGATACATAGAGTCACTTCTATCTCTCTCCCCACTTTCCGCTCCTTCTCCCAAAAAATTTACAACAAAGCAAATGCCTAACACACATCAGTTAGTATTTGGCAGCATGAGGTGAGTGGAGTGTTTTATTTGGATAGACTGAAGTTCAACCCCACCATGACATTGCATCAAGTGATAAACACTCGGTGACACAAAGTGCCACTATTTGGATGAGGATCACCTGGGGACAGGTCTTAAAAACCCCATTGACCTTGAACTACTAACCTCAAGCAAACTATATCCATTAAACCACAATTAACAACCCAAAGTAAACTGAATGATCTTGTAAGAGGTTTGAATTAACAGAAAAACAAAGCAGAGCTTTTGGGTTCTAGATTGCAATAGTGGAATCTTCTGCCAGAATGTATTAGAATTTATGTGTATGGGAACTGCCAGAATGTATTAGAATTTCTGTGTATGGGAACTGTCAGAAGGTATTAGAATTTCTGTGTATGGGAACTGCCAGAAGGTATTAGAATTTCTGTGTATGGGAACTGTCAGAAGGTATTAGAATTTCTGTGTATGGGAACTGCCAGAAGGTATTAGAATTTCTGTGTATGGGAACTGTCAGAAGGTATTAGTATTTCTGTGTATGGGAACTGTCAGAAGCCACTTAATATAATTTTTTTTTAAGAAGGTGACCTTTCTGCATGCCCAATACTTCAGGGCTAATGGCAGCCATAAAAATCAATTACAGACTAGAAGAGTGGAGGCTTTTCATTGATTCATCCAAAACAAGTCTAAAAGCTGTTTTGTTGAATAATGATAATGTATTACCGTCAGTTCCAGTTGGTCATGCAGTTCACATGAAAGAAACTTTTACCAAAAGAATAAGGTACCTTTTGAAGTGTATAAACTATGATCATCATCACAGATCACTTTCCGGTGATTTAAAAGGTCACTCTTTTGCTTGGATTACATGGTGGATGTACTTAGTACTTCTGCTGTCTCTGTGAATGGGATAACCTAGTGTGACATGACTATTACATAAGAAGACACTGGCCAATCAGGTGGTCATTGCAGCCTGACAGCAAGAACTTTGAAAACCCAGCACTTGTTGACACCAGCAAGATTTGGTTGCCACCGTTGCACATAAAGCTGGGTCTCATGAAAAACTTTGTCAAGGCATTGGAGAAAACAGATGATGCTTTCGAAACATCTCATCAAAAAATATCCAAGACCGAGTCAAGCTAAAATAAGAGAGGGAATATTTGTTATCCCGCAAATTCAAAAACTTCTTCACGATGGGCAATTTGTTTGCATGTTGCCTAGCAAGGAAAAAGCAGCATTGCTAGCAGTGGGAAATTCATTTTCTTCATTCTCGTCTGGATTTCTTTACATCAAACTGTAGAGCTGTCAGTGATGAGCATGGGGAACGAGTTCATCAGAACATTGCTGCTATGAAGACAAGGTATCAAGGCAATTGGAGCCCTTCACTGCTTGCTGATTACTACCGGAGTGTGAAAAGAGACACCTCATCGATTGACTACAAGAAGCAAGCAAAGAGAGCTTGAATAGCACCTGAATAATGACGGAAAAGATTCAAATGTTTCTTTTTCAACATTATATGTGAACTTTGAATATTTTTTAAAATAATTGTTTCTACAATTTTATGTTGAAATATCTCTTAACTGAGTATGCAAAAGCAATTTATACAAAGCTAAAATAGAAAGACTAACTGTTCACTGCAGGGATTTTTTGTTTTAAAAGGATACATTATTTGTATTACTTTAATGTAAATTTGTCATTATAAAAACAACAACACTAGAGCCAATTGGTAAATTTCATTAAGATATTTTAAATCAGCATGTCAAAATCAATCAGAAATGATGTATTTAAATTCTGATACAAAAAAAAGTTTGAAAATTTGTTGACCAGTGTAATTTGGTGTTCAAATATAATATTTTCAGTAGATACGCTATGAGTGAGCATGTTAATTCTTCTTCTTCTGCATTCATCCAAAGATATTCTTGCTTTTTGTCTGTTTACAACATGGCTGAGATATTTGTGCCTTTCGGCCAACCCATCAACTTCAAATGGCATTTATTTAGCGGGTTAGCCTTTCATTGCAGTCTAATTGGTTACAACCCAGTGGCCCAATCGACGCGTGACAAGTGTGGAATGTTTAATTTACCACTGACCAGTAATAAAACACGGACCACTCAATTGCAACTTACTTTCGAGTTGTTTGTGTTTGATATCAGGCTTTCTCATTTGGAAACGTGGTTTGAGAGCCAAAAATATAGTATATCTGCAATGTTTACTGAGTTACTAAGTGTGTGTTTGAAGACAATATGGCCACAGAGAAAAAATCTTACATGCATGTCAACATGATATACAGCTTTAGAAGCCTCTGATTTAGATAAAGCACCTTTTTATTATATTTATCGGAAGTTAGATAGATATCATTGCTGATTAGACTTATTTCAGTCACTTATTCATCAAACTTTGTGAGGGATAGTTCTAATGTGTACCTTACGCGAAAAGTACAATGATAGCTAAGTCAGCTTGAACAAATAGAATAAATATTAGTGAAAATTTGATTGTCTTCAGTGTCAGTTAGTTCTAGTATTTTTTCTCTTTTTTATTTAGAAACATATCTACAAAATTACAGGTAAATTGAGTGTTATGTAAAATTCATTTTGTATGAAGATACTAATTGTTTTGGGAAGTCAGTTTTTTTTTTAAAACTAAGTAATGGTGAACTGTTATGATGCTTCAAAAGATTCTCTGGAACAAAATCTAATGTACAGACTAAGTTTATATTTTACTTGTACATTATTACTAAATGGTTCAAGTTCATTTGTGATTTATTTTGGATATATTTTAACGAGTTTTCCATGAGTGCCATGGTGGTAAGTGGAAAAATCATTTTTTTTCATTTTACTAATTTCTGTAAACATACAGTACATTTATTTATCATTTAAATGATAATTATTATGAGTGCTGTGATGTCGATTCTTAATTCAACATTCATCGTATCTTTAGACGCCTGGTAGTCTGGTAGTCTTCAGCTTCATAGCAACGGGTCGCCCCATCTTTGCTCCGCTCCTGTGCCAACAAAAAACACCCAGAATGTTTATCACAGTCCCTTGTAGAAAGATTGTGATTGACAAACTGCTGTCTCAGCATATCTAGCATACACTCGCATTAAAGCATCCGAAGTGCTAACACAAACAGTCCAACATTAGAAATGCAGTTCATCATTAATGATAGCAGAACTTGTCGCCGACAGTTCAGCAGTTGTCCATGCGATAAATTTTAACCAGATACGGGCACCGCCAACATTGCACGACAGGCATCACGCCATTTTCTGAATCTACAATTCACACCACCACGTTGGTCACAGTCGAAAATACATTCCAAATGCAATCCGCAGCTCACAGGGTCACGCCATGCATTCAACTCAGAATCTGGGCGACGAAACTATATCCAGTCTACAAATTGAGCAAAAATACTTTGGCCACCGTCCAGCAGAAGCAAAAAATTTGCCTCTGCTTCGAACAGCGCCGCTGTCTAGCGTCCATTTTAACCGGACTTGAGGACGTGTTTTAGCGAGCTCTTCATTTTTTGATTATTTTATGAAAACAGTGCGTGTAAACAACATGGATTTACATATTATTGTGATCGCTGTGTTACTGCACAGATAGTGAATTTGTTTGAAAGTATTTTTATGTGTGCATTTTCATGGAATTTCTTCTTGATTTAAACAATAATTTAGCAATGGAAACAAATGTGATTCTCCAAGCCAATTCTCCAAGCCAATATCTTTAGAGGCCAAAAGTAGGCAGCCAGGAGTTACCCTGTGAGGTCGGTTAGTCCCCAGCACATTTATCGTGAGTCACAATGAAAATTATGTTAAGTATACTATTTTTTACCACCAGATCATCACAGTGGCTAGACAGTTCAGTGATCGAAGGTCAGATATTGTTCTGGATGTTGATAAGTTGACATCTATAATCCAAGAAGAACTAAGAAAGAAAAACTTTGAGGGATTTGGAACACTTATATCGTCTTTGAGACATCTGGATAAAGACTGGTAAGTTTTGATATCAGTGGTTATGATTTATGTAATGTGAATTGGTACTGTTTTTAGGTAATCTCTTCACAGTTGCCATTTCATTATACATATACTTGATCTTTTACTTGACTGGGTAACTAGAATCAGCGGTATACTTTGCAAGATGTTGTTAGTTTTCTTCAGCAGTGTCTAGGATTGATGACTATTCTAATTAAACACTGATTATAAGTAATCATGTACTATTTTTTTAATGAGGCAGCTTTTTCTTGGTTAATCTTTTTTCTTTCTCTACATCTAATGGAATCTCTTTACCGTGAACAACAAGTAACAGTCAGTGTAACTGGAGTGGTTTTAGGTGTAAGACAGGGCTGCATTCTCTCTTGACTCCCTTTTAATATATATATATATAAATATATATATATATATATATATATATATATATATATATATATATATATATAAATATACTAAAAATATTATGAGAAATGCAGTTAGTGTATTATGAGAAATTAAATTAGTGGGGGGAAAAGCCAGGGACAGCTTTGATCCGCTCACAATTTGAGGTAGACCAATCCCAGAACTCAGATATGCAGATGACATATTTCTCCTTTCCAACAGTGAACAAGGCTTAGAAAAATTAATTAGACTGTCAAAAAGCACAGTGAAGAAGTGAATCTATTTCTGAATCTAAAGAAGCTAAAATAACATCCACAATGAATACAGCACACCAACTATGTACTAAAATCAACAACAAAATAGATTTAAAATGTTATAGTACCTGCAAGCAAGTTAAAATAAAAATTTTGAGATCATGTATCCTTCCTGTGGCAAAATATGGAAGTCAGTAGTGGACTGTCACTCAGTCTTTGAAGGAAAAAATCACAGCTTTTGATAAGAAATATTTCAGAAAGGTTCTAAGAGTACCATGGACTAAGAAGGGAAAAAAAAAACCTTGTTATCCTGAATTTCCTGAAAATCAAGGAAAACTGGCTGGTAAACAGCATCCTATCCCAAAAGCTAAGGTGTTATGGACATGTCAAGCATGATGGTTGTCTAGAGAAAATGGTGTCGGAGAGTGCAGTTTATGGAAAATGATGCAGAGGCCGATCTCTGCAAATGTGGATACATGACACTGAAGATGCATTAGTTATGAAAACACACAGGACTGGAGAACTGGCTAGAGAAAGAGAGACTTTCAGGTGTGCCATGAAGAGAGCGACATTCTTTAAAAGACATGCTGATTGATTGATTGGGTTAAGCTTTTTGCTTCACCAGGCAAGTCATGGATTCATTTTTTTTTTTTTTTTTTTAAATTTAACTCTATCCTTTACATATGCCCTGCTGCATACCTTTACATATGCCCTGCTGCATACCTTTACATATGCCCTGCTGCATACCTTTACATATGCCCTGCTGAATACCTTTACATATGCCCTGCTGCATACCTTTACATATGCCCTGCTTCATAACTTAACATATGCTCTGCTGCATACCTTTACATATGCCCTGCTGCATACCTTTACATATGCCCTGCTGCATACCTTTACAAGCTGTGTGGGACATTAATGCCCTATGCCCATTGCCATTTCAGTTTACTTCTGCATATTTTTCCAGGAATGTTTGCACTGCTGGAATTTTTGATGTGGAAAACTGTTCCAAAACATTGTCCTATTTTAGAGTTAATTTATTATATGTTTAGAGGAACATTTTAAAGTTAATTTATGCATGATGTATTGCTTAAAAAATGTAAATTATAAAAATCTAATGAGCTTAATTTATTACTTTTGTAGCACTGGATTCTTGAGCAGAGACGATATCAGAAGGGAGTTTATTGCCCAGCATGTGCCCATTTCTGATGATATGTTGCGAGCTGCACTGTCAGTGTAAGTAAACATGATCAGTCTTAAAACTTTGCATCTTCAAGTACATAAATACATTTACAATATCTAGATTTTTTGGGGCAGTTGGGTTGGGGGGGAAGGGGGGGGGGGGTTAATACACTTGTGGTTTACTTGTGGTTTATCATTTTGATCACTGGGGATAGTATTTCATTGACATAGTGTTCAATATATTTTGATAAAATTATTTCTGTCTACTTAAGTGTTAACTATACTTGTATTTCTAGTATTTTAGAAGATAATAAAAAAAGTTGTTTAAGATTGATTGCTTTGAATTTAATTATTGGTATTTTAAAATGATAGTCAGTGTTGATAATATAGAGATTAATTAACAAGCTGCAGACATGCATTGTTTTAAAGATTTTCATCAGACATTGAAGGGGTAGTTTTTTAAAAATAACAAATAAACAAGCTAATAATATAAAATTATAAATCTTCTCAGAGCCAAGACATCAGAAAATAACAATGAAGCCATCCTGTATGAGGATTTTGTCAACTCATTCAACTGGCGTGACTTCCCAGCACCACCTGCTCAGTACCAGTCTGCCGTCGGTGATGAAGAATGGTGCCGATCCAAACCCCAGAGTAAAATAGAACAAGTTCATTACCAGTCCTTGTTGCAGCGACTCTTTAGTAATGCTAAAGATAATATCTAATTTGTTATACAGTAATACCACCTGCCAGATAATAAACACACAGAATACATTTAGGCATAGTTTCATTGTCTACAATGTTTTGTTTACATCACATCATTTTTAGTCTAATAACCAGTAAAATGATACAAACTTTTTTCAGTACCAGATTGTTGCTGATTCAACATCTTTCAATCTCAAAATGTGTCTGCTTTAAAATAACAATCCTAAAGTCTCAAGGAGTTTAAATAATACAGATATGAAGCAGTACGAGTTATGTACCAGTTTGGACAAAACGGGTTAAAGTAATAGAAGTTAAGAAATACTTACAGTTCATAGAGAATCTAATACATATATTGTGAGTTGTTTTGTACTGAAAGAATTAACTAAAAGCATAGTTAATTGTTATCTCTGAATGGGTGTTTTTGAAAAGATATAACTCTTACTATGTGTGCACTGTGTAAATGAACTCAAATTAGGATCCTAAATGTATCACAGTGTACTTTAACAGTTTTAGTAGTTCAGACTCTACTGTTATTAAATAAACTGTCTGACTAGTTCTTCTTCTTTAACACACCAAGCCCTTGAAGTTTATTATTGCAGATATAACCATCCTCCACTCATATTTCTGATTAGATTTCTGTCTCCAGTAAGTGACTTCAAGTATTTACAGGTCTGCATATTTTTTATCTGTCTGCTATCTTCTTAGTCTGTCTCGTGGTCAATTCCTATTCTGATCTTTTGTGTATGCAGTTTTTATGTCTCTGTTATCTGCCATTCTCTTTATGTGCCCCAACCATAGCAGTCTGTCAGTCCTCATGATGACAGTAATTAGCAGTTATTTAAACAGATTATGAATCTCATTATAGCATCTCACCCTCCATTCTCGCTGTTTGTATCTTTGATCATTTAAAAGATTCTCATAAAATTTTGTTCTCAAAAGTTTTAATGAGGTTTTTTCTTTGTAGCTATACTCCGGTTTCAGAGCTATAAAAGATAGTTGGTCTTAACAAGTGGCTGGCTGAACTGTTAAAAATGCTAGGCACGCATTCTTTGAAGGCCCAGGTTTGAATCCTAAAGCTCTGGATTTTTCTTTCAGGGGCAGTGTTTTACATATTTTGCTCTTGGTGTTATGAGACAGGGCATTCGATTTTAACAGATGTTCAACTATTTACAGCTTACCCCAAAAAAATAGAATGGCCAGATACATAGCAAAGGAGTCAACTCGTCAGACTCTTTATAAAAAAAAAATTACCCTAGTTAAAAACACATGAATAAAGTCTGACAGACTTAGCGGACATTATACTGTTAGCAGTTCTTCCTATTTAGAAGACATATTTCCTTAGTTCTTAATTTACTGGGATTTGTTTAGCTGTCTTTATGAGCTCCATATGAGTGATTTTGTCATAGCATTGTTGTCCTCCTGTTCTCTACAGGCACCAATTATTTAATGTTAATAAATGTCCTAGGGTAGCAAGGCTTCTGTTGCTTTTCTGAAAATATGTCTGTAAGTAAAAAACAAAACTCCTAATACTTCTGACATGTCTGTAAGCAATGTCAAAATGTGTAAACAACATAAACAATTAAAGAAAGCTGTGAAAATGTGATTTTTCTGAGTACCTGAAGATAACTGTTAAGGCATTTCCTTCACACTCTAAAGGCCATAAGTTTTTCTTTTTTGTTGCTGACAGTCATTCAGTTCTTTAGTGCACTTTTTACGAAGATCACTAAGCATCATCACAGGAGCTATAGTATTTGTACTTTGTGCAACACTTTCAGCACATAGCTAGCCATTTTGCAGAGACAGACAGAACCATATGGGGTAAAACACAGGGTCATTTCTTTCTTTCTTTGTTCACCAGCTGTAAGCTCAGCAAAATTGCCTGGTTAATGACATAAGACTGTTAGCAAAGATTAGATATGAAGGAAAAGTATTGACAAGCTCGTTAAAAAAATGAGCACAGGGTAATTAAGCTGATTCTAAGCTACACATCAAGAAACAACAGATCTCAGCAGGCTCATAGCCAGTTCTGTAACAATCCACCTTCACAAAGAGAAAACTGCACCTGCCATCACCATTCTTTTCAGTTCAAAAGTTCCCATTTTTTCTTCACAGACTAAGTAAGAGTCCATGATTCATAACCATAAATTGCCATGGGAAAGATGCATGATCTCTGAACCTCACTTTCAGGTGCTGTGCCATTTGTTCTTTACGCTGTCTAGACTCTGCATCGCTAAAGCAAGTCTTTGTCTTACTTCTTTTGTAGTCATCATTGTTGTTCATTAATAAGCCCAAGTATTCAATATCTATGAATGTTCAATGACTTCATTATTGATTTTAGAGAAAAATATTCAATACATTTCGTACTAGACATGAGCACTTCATAATGCTGGTGCTGAGTTCGATCCCAGCTGCGGACGATTTGTCTTGTGTTGACTTTGACAGCGATACTGAGATCCGATTCTTCAGACAGCAGTGGCAAACTACTGAACCTAAAATTTGCCTAGAAAAATTACAACAGCCCAAAAAAATGCTGGGATTGGTTCTGCAACATCATGTAAAGGATATGCAACTAACTTTTTGAACTAGACATGAACACTAATTTTGAAGGAAATGGGAAAAATTAGGAATAACGGAAAGGTTATGTATGAGAAGAAAATTGCGAATGACATAAGAGGTAGCAAATTAGATATGAAGGAAAATATGACAAGTCGTTAAAAAAATTCCTTGACTAAGCTACACATAGAAACAACAGATCTCAAGGCTCAATTCTGTAACAAGAATGTCAACAAAAATGACCCTAATAATGTAGTTTCCTTAAAATAATCTGAAATAAACAGTTGGAACATAGCAATGATAGGTAGAATGAGCGCTTGAGGCTGTAAATACAACTATATATAATACAAATGAAAGACGTTCACTTTCTGCCTCAGTACAGTAATGAGGACATGAAAAAAGAGTGATATTAACTATATATACAGTAGAACCTCGCTTAACGAGCACCTCTCATAACGAGTAATTCGCATAACGAGCAAAAACAAAACGAGCGATGTTTCACATAACGAGTGGCGAGGAGAGGGGAAGTCCCGGATTGTGCGCATGTTACATCAGTCTGTGTTCCAGTAGCATCGTAGTGTCGCATGTGATCACACATTTTCTCAAACGTGTTATATTGTGATATATGTACATGAATCCTCTAGGCCAACAAGATGACCTCTCTGAAGAATTTAAGTTAATCAAGATCCAGTTTCTGTCTCCCAACACCACTCCGTTACTCCAGCCCATGGACCAGCAAGTTATTTCTAACTTTAAGAAGCTCTAAACTGAAGCACTCTTCCAGCATTGTTTTCAGGTGACTAAAGGGACCAACCTCACTCTCAAAGAGTTTTGGAAAAATCACTTCCACATTGTTGCCTGCCTCAAGATGACCGACAAGGCGGGGAAAGGGGTTACCAAGAGAACCCTAACTTCTTCTTGGAAGAAGCTTTGGCCGGACAACATTGTCGATTTGTGACTTTGAGGAGTTCGAGACAGTACCTGTGGAACCTGTAGTCAACGAGATTGTGTCTTTGGCCACTATCATGGGATTGGAGGTGGATAACGGTGATATTGAAGAGCTTGTGGAAGAGCACAGCCAAGAGCTGACCACCGAGGAGCTTATGGAGTTGTATTGTGTTTCACAGCAAGAAGTTTTGGAGGAAAGTTTGTCAGAGGAGGAGGAGGAGGTAACAGAAAAGCAACAATCTTCTGGCGAATTAAAGAAATGCTGAAAGCATGGGAAACTGTTGCATCTTACATTGAGAAGCATCACCATAATAAGGAAGTGGCTATGCTCGCTGCAAATTTATTTAATGATAATACTGTGTCGCCAAATTTTGAAGCGTCGGCAAAAACCAATGTCTCTGGACATCTTTCTAGTAAAAATCTAATTAGCTATGTATCATAATTATTACAAATTTTTTTTCTGCAAATCGAATTCGCATTCCATGTGGGTTCATTCCGCGTTTAAAGAAAAGGTGAAGATGATTCACTCTCCTTAACAATATGTTTATAATTTTCTTTGAATAAAAGTTATACATAGCATTTTGTGAGTATTTTTTTTTTTTTCGACACTGAACGCATTATCGTATTTTACAATAATTTATATGAGAAAAATTGTTTCGCTTAACGAGTGTTTCGCTTAATGAGTATGATTCTCGAACGAATTATGCTCGTTAAGCGAGGTTCCGCTGTACTTCTTCTTCCCTTTCTCTTTTACCACTTCAGTTGTCAAGGGAGATAAAAAGTTCTGCTTCTTGCTCTTCTCACTGCCTTGACCATAGACGCATTATGCTATTGTAAAGTTTATTCGTGTTATCTTTTCATATTGTTCTTGATCTTACTTGTGCTCAGCCTCCTTCTCCTCTTTTAGTATATGCCTTGTATGGTACAGTGTCACAAGGCATTCTCTCCAAGTGGGCAAATCCTTTGATATGCTGTCTTTGTATGTAATTTAGAATTGGTTTTGTGCCTTTTTTCACTTATGACTTTCTTCCTGATTTGATCTCTTCTGATCACTCCTGCAGCCTTTCTCAGACATTTCATTTGCATGGTTACTAGTGTTCTTTTGTGGTTTGCTGTGAGTGACCATGTCTAGCACTGGTAAACCAGTAGCATAGGGGTAGAATGAATCTGCTTTTTATATATTTCTTTGATATATATACACACTTGCACACACTAAAGGAACAAGTTTAATATGGGCATCGAAGAAAAATCTAGCATAACGTCGTAAACATGTTTCTGTTGACAACAGTGCACATGCTGACTCAACTTCTAAAGTCACGTCAGGGATTGTTCACCTGTTTATTGTCGTTAAAGTGACTCTTTCCGAGAAAACCCGCGAAGCCAGTTTAAATAGATGATAAACTTATGATTCCTCTAGCAGCAAAAATTACACAGTCAAAAACTTGGAACACGGTTGGATTGTTGTTTTCCACTATGTAAAAAAAACGAGTTCTTATTTTGAAAAAATGACAGTTTAGAAAACTGACAAAGGGTTAGTCTTGGTTAGCTGTGGCATGAAGTTTACTGCTCTTGTTGTGAACAAGTAGTTTGTGGTAGGATAACTTAGCTTCAAGAAGCAGTGATAGGGATAGATCTTGCTCTACTGGCAAATCAGGACGAAGAATAACAGCCTGGGACGACTTAGTGAGAGTTCTCTCCCGTCGCCCGCAAACTCCAAACAGTGATCGGAAAAAAATCCACCACGAAACAAAGAAGACAGTCCCGTCGACATCAGGGCTGCCAATGCTTGGTTGTTTTTTTCCCAAAGATCTGGTTTTTTTTCGACGCTGCAGGACAATTCTGGGTGTTTTTTTTTTGGGTGTGTTTTGTTTGTTGGTGTTTGCCGATTTGTATGCTTTAATGATCGATAAAACATGCGTGGTTAGGGGGGCGTAGGGGTTAGGGTTAGGGTTAGGATTAGGATTAGCGTTAGATTTGATGACAATTTTGACGCCGGAGTCCCTATAAATCGCGCACCAGTCCCATACACACACAACAAACAATCGAGGGCCTCTGGATGGCTGGTCACACGCACAATTCGCCAGAACGATTGGGAGGCACCAGTCCGCACGCTATTGGCGTTCATATTTGGCAGAGTTTCAGTGGCGCCACTCACCACAAACCTCTATTGTCGGCCAGTATTTCCGAAAATCCTACGTCAAAAATTTTCACATCTAACCCTACCCTAACCCTACCCCTAACCCTACCCCTAACCCCTAAACCCTACCCCTAACCCTACCCCTACATTAACCCTAACCCCTAACCCTAACCCTTACCCTACCCTTACGCACCCTAACCCTAACCCTACCCCCTAACCCCTACCCCTAAACTCTAATCCAACAACCGTGCATGATGATGACACTACACAACCATTCACAATGCCTCACGCAACACGTACGCACTGTGGCACGCCATCAACCCATATGATGATGCACGATGTCTCACGCAACCGTACGCAGCCCTACACGCAACCGCAGGGATGATAGGTAAGTTTTGTCGTTTGTTTCGTTTGTTTTCTCCGATTACTGTTCGAGTGCGCGACGGGAGATAACTCTGACTAAGTCGTCCCAAGTCTGTTTATTCTTCGTCCGGATTTGCCAGTAGAGCCTAGGATCTTTTGTGCCTATCACACCGCCAGTCAGTTTTTTCTGCAGTTAATTGGTGGAATGGGTGCCACAAATCTTCTAACAAATTTTTGCGAAAATATGAACTTGCAAGGTCCCTTCATCACAGAACTTTCCATAACAAAGCGAATCATGTTATTTCAAGGTTAGGAGATCTGGAGGCGGCACAGGTTTTTCACTCAAACAGTGAAGTATGTTCGGCAAGTCCATGCACAGCAAGTCAGGCTTCACTCTACATGGACAGGTGATGTGCTGGATATTGCTGTCAGCTTTGATGCACTTGGCTGACTAGAGGGCCACACATCCCACATTGGGGTTGGCTGTGACAAGTGGAGTCCTTACTGGACTTGTATAGATGTGCATGTTATGTCGACTTATTGTCAGGGTTTGCGAGACCTCTGGTAAGACACTTGCCAGACATAATCCAGATGAATTTGAATTCATGGAAGTCCAGACCAACCTTCCAACCCTACCTGCAATGTGATTATATACGCTGATGGGTCAGTGACCAGAGGTAGAACGAGTGGATGGGGTTCACAGCAAAAATCAAAGAGGCAAGAAAGAATTACCGAGGCCAGAGAGTTTGATATACGCCATTACCACATCCAGGCATGAGAATGGAGGTTCAGGTGGAAACTGCGGCATTAGGGATGATTGAGAAAACATCCGCCCACACATCTGTCATGTTTCGGATTCACAAAGCATGCTTAGATAGGTGGAACAGGAGTGGGTCGCATCAGTTCATCGGTCCGCAGATGGTAAGAGTCACATGTGATATTTTATTCTTTTTCTTTCTTTTTGTCTTACTTTTTTCTCTTCTTCTTCTTCTCTTCTTCTTCTTCGTCTTCTTCTTCTTTCTTCTTCTTTTCTTCTTCCTCTTCCTTCTTCTCTGCGCCACCTTGTACCTTTAGCGAAGTGTCTGGGGGAGGATGTAACCTTCCGTTGATGAGCACGTGTCAAAAGCACTTTTAAGACTGATGCTTCGTTTCTGTAAGGCTGTCCTAATGCCATCACTCCATATTTTTCGAGGTCTTCCACTCGCTCTATAAACCGGTTGTACGTTTTAGTGTGGCTCGATATGGCAGATAGACGCTAGGGCGTTCTTGTTAGTGTCCCAAACACTTCTTTATTGTTCTTTGTGACTTTTAAGACTGGCTTTAATGATATGCATTCGCTGATTTCGGATTCGTATTTGTCTTTCCTTAAAACTCCTGCGCCTTTTCAAAGGCATTTGTCTCTGTTGTCACTTTTTAGTTCATTGGAGGTGAAGTGTCCACGTTTGGCACTGATAGCAGGGGGTTTTTGGCCAAAAAAAATTTTCTTATAAGTGGGCGGGGGATTCGTGGTTAAAAAAAGAAATGCCCAAGATGAAAATTAGAGTTTTAAAAATAGGGGAAACTAAGGCCAGAAGAAAAAACCAGGGTAGGGAAAAATCAAAATATTTCGATTGTCCTACCCTGAGTTTTTTTTTTTTTTCCTGTGTGCTTTTCTAGTTATTTTTTGCTCCCTGGGGAAATTTAAAAATTGATATAGTCTTGCAAAATTTCCCATTTTTCCATTCCTGATCTCTTTTTTTCTCATTTTTGTTGTTTTAATAAGTTTTTTTTTTTTTTTAGTCATAATTTTTAACTTTTAAACAAAATAATATCCTCTTTAAATGCCGGGCTTAGCGACTTTAAGACGCTCTCCCCAAAGGTCTTGGTTCAAATCCGCAAGGGGTGGTTTTGGTATAATGTGCCCACCCCAGGCAGGGGAACCTAAAATGAAGAAGTGTTTTCCGGGGGTAGCAGGGGACGGGCGGCGAGGCGTTACCCATCGCCACCGAGTAAAAAACTTTTGAAAAAAAAACAAGTACTGACCAAATACTCACTGCCGCGGTGTGACAAGGCTTTCGCCCTTTAGTTTAAAAAGCCAGCGGGGAAGCAGTGCATCTAAAAATGAAATATAATAAAACAATGGTACTGAAACCCCATGCACTAATTGTGGAAGCAATTTTTAATTCAAACAGGTTTTGCTATCACACTAGCTATTGCCATGGCATTGATTTCCAGGGTTTTGTGTAGGGCGTCGAATAGTGATTTTTACTATTCGGGGCCGAATACAATAGTGGGACCAACTATTTGGCCGAATACGAAAATTTTATATCATTTTCATCAGGGCCTTTCTGCTGGCATGGTGGTTATGCCCACCAATCTGGACGTGCGCAAGTATTAGTTCGGGGGCTGACACCCTTTATGCATGTAACAAGACTGTCGAATCTTCTTGTTTCTTCCCTATCCCCCTTCCACCATCTTTCAGTGGTCACCACATGTTTTTTTTTCCCTCTTCTCATAAAAAGGCCGAAAAATGACAACGTCTCTTTTTTGAGTCGTGATTAGTTGTCCCTTTGGGGTCCTGCCCCTTTCCAAAAACCCCGGGTTTTTTTTTTTTTTTTTTTTTTTTGGCTGTTAAGGTATTTTGGCATTTGTTTATAAAACTACATCTCAGAACCTGGGGAAAATTTTTTTGGCCCGCCTACCGATTTTGTCCCGGGGTTACAACCCTATTTAAAATGGATGAGTGCAAGCAAGAATTATTTTTTAATTTCAATAGCAAAGATATATTTCTGGATTTTTTTAAAATTTTTAAAATGAGTTTTTGTCTGCCCCTGTGGTCTTTTTGACAGTGGCGAGGAAAAACAAATTTAAAAATTTTTTCTTTTAAGGAGCTTTATGCATTCTTTAATAGTCCAATTTATTGCCGTTTTTTTTGATTTTCGCCCCGGACCCCGACATACGCACCCGTTTGAAACTTTTTCTGTATACCTAGGTCGAGTCGCTGGGAAGACCTTGCAGGCTGGGCTGTACTGCAAACCGGGGGGGCATTTCCCAAGCTAATACAGACTTTGGGGAACACCAAATATTGTGTTAATGGGGAGTTTTTTTCACCATCGCTGTATGCAGAAAGGGGGAATGTAACCCTATTCGTATTTGGCCCGACCCCAATATTTACCGAATACCCAACTCATTCGGCCCCCTATTTGGGCCGGAAGCGAATACGAAACGAATATTTGTACGCCCACTTTTTATATAAAAAAGTCATATGAAAATCGAAAATGCCAATCTTTACTGTTAAAAATCTCGTTGAAATAACCCTATGCTCAAACACATCCCTTTAACTTTAAAAAATTATAGCTAAAGG
>CAJHNH020005087.1:0-26162 GCA_905116865.2 Candidula unifasciata | reverse complement strand
CGTCAAGTCTGAAATGATAGACTGAGACTAAATTGGCAACTTTTTTGCAAATATGATTTTGGCCAAACGCGATAAGGCATAAATTCTGCAAAATTGTCACTTGTGGTCTATTTTATGTTATCTCAAAGTGTGCCCCCAGATTGTACAAAAATGCCAAATCAGATATCCAGTTTAACTATTCTGCATCTAGCGTGTCTATTCATGTGTAAAATAATTGTCTGGGACTCAATGTTTAGTGGTAGCACACAAACAAGTTGTTAGGAACAATTCTTCGTAAAATTTGTTTTTCACTTTTATCTCATCTATTATTCTGTCACATATGAGCTCCAAAGTGTCCAATTTCTCATCTAGAGTATCTCGTCAAGTGTGAAATGATAGACTGAGACTAAATTGGCAACTTTTTTGGAAAATATGATTTTGGCCAAATGCGAAAGGCATATATTCTGGAAAAATGTCACTTGTGGTCATTTTTATGTTATCTCAAATTGTTGCCCCCAGATTCTACAAAAATGTCAAATCAGACATCCAGTTTAACTACTCTGCATCTAGCGTGTCTATTCATGTGTAAAATAATTGTCTGGGACTCAATGTTTAGTGGTAGGACACAAACAAGTTGTTAGGAACAATTCTTCGTAAAATTTGTTTTTCACTTTTATCTCATCTATTTTTCTGTCACCAACGAGCTCCAAAGTGTCCAATTTATCATCTAGAGTATCTCGTCAAGTGTGAAATGATAGACTGAGACTAAATTGGCAACTTTTTTGCAAATATTATTTTGCCAAACGCGAAAGGCATAAATTCTGCAAAAATGTCACTTGTGGTCATTTTTATGTTATCTCAATTGTTGCACCCAGATTGTACAAAAATGCCAAATCAGACATTCAGTTTACCTACTCTGCATCTAGCGTGTCTATTCATGTGTAAAATTATTGTCTGGGACTCACTATTTAGTGGTAGGACACAAACAAGTTGTTAGGAACAATTCTTCGTAAAATTAGTTTTTTTCTTTTATCTTATCTATTTTTCTGTCACCTATGAGCTCCAAAGTGTCCAATTTCTCATCTAGAGTATCTCGTCAAGTCTGAAATGATAGACTGAGACTAAATTGGCAACTTTTTAGAAAATATGATTTTGGCCAAACGCGAAAGGCATAAATTCTGGAAAAATGTCACTTGTGGTCATTTTTATATTATCTCAATTGTTGCCCCCAGATTGTACCAAAATGCCAAATCTGACATTCAGTTTACCTACTCTGCATCTAGCGTGTCTATTCATGTGTAAAATAATTGTCTGGGACTCACTATTTAGTGGTAGGACACAAACAAGTTGTTAGGAACAATTCTTCGTAAAATTTGTTTTTCTCTTTTATCTTATCTATTTTTCTGTCACCTATGAGCTCCAAAGTGTCCAATTTCTCATCTAGAGTATCTCGTCAAGTCTGAAATGATAGACTGAGACTAAATTGACAACTTTTTAGAAAATATGATTTTGGCCAAACGCGAAAGGCATAAATTCTGGAAAAATGTCACTTGTGGTCATTTTTATATTATCTCAATTGTTGCCCCCAGATTGTACCAAAATGCCAAATCTGACATTCAGTTTGCCTACTCTGCATCTAGCGTGTCTATTCATGTGTAAAATAATTGTCTGGGACTCACTGTTTAGTGGTAGGACACAAACAAGTTGTTAGGAACATTTCTTCGTAAAATTTGTTTTTCACTTTTATCTTATCTATTTTTCTGTCACCTATGAGCTCCAAAGTGTCAAATTTCTCATCTAGAGTATCTCGTCAAGTCTGAAATGATAGACTGAGACTAAATTGGCAACTTTTTTGCAAATATGATTTTGGCCAAACGCATAAGGCATAAATTCTGCAAAATTGTCACTTGTGGTCTATTTTATGTTATCTCAAATGTTGCCCCCAGATTGTACAAAAATGCCAAATCAGATATCCAGTTTAACTATTCTGCATCTAGCGTGTCTATTCATGTGTAAAATAATTGTCTGGGACTCAATGTTTAGTGGTAGCACACAAACAAGTTGTTAGGAACAATTCTTCGTAAAATTTGTTTTTCACTTTTATCTCATCTATTATTCTGTCACATATGAGCTCCAAAGTGTCCAATTTCTCATCTAGAGTATCTCGTCAAGTGTGAAATGATAGACTGAGACTAAATTGGCAACTTTTTGGAAAATATGATTTTGGCCAAATGCGAAAGGCATATATTCTGGAAAAATGTCACTTGTGGTCATTTTTATGTTATCTAAATTGTTGCCACCATATTCTACCAAAATGTCAAATTAGACATTCTGTTTACCTACTCTGCATCTAGCGTGTCTATTCATGTGTAAAAGAATTGTCTGGGACTCAGTGTTTAGTGGTAGGACACAAACAAGTAGTTAGGAACCATTTTTCTTAAAATTTGTTTTTCGCTTTTATCTCATCTATTTTTCTAGCACCAACGAGCTCCAAAGTGTCAAATTTATCATCTAGAGTATCTCGTCAAGTGTGAAATGATAGACTGAGACTAAATTGGCAACTTTTTTGCAAATATTATTTTGACCAAACGCGTAAGGCATAAATTCTGCAAAATTGTCACTTGTGGTCATTTTTATGTTATCTCAATTGTTGCCCCCATATTGTACCAAAATGCCAAATCAGACATACAGTTTAACTACTCTGCATCTAGCGTGTCTATTCATGTGTAAAATAATTGTCTGGGACTCACTGTTTAGTGGTAGGACACAAACAAGTTGTTAGGAACATTTCTTCGTAAAATTTGTTTTTCACTTTCATCTTATCTTTTTTTCTGTCACCTATGAGCTCCAAAGTGTCCAATTTATCATCTAGAGTATCTCGTCAAGTGTGAAATGATAGACTGAGACTAAATTGGCAACTTTTTTGGAAAATATGATTTTTGTCAAACGCGAAAGGCATAAATTCTGCAAAATTGTCACTTGTGGTCATTTTTATTTTGTCTCAATTGTTGCCCTTAGATTGTACTAAAATGCCAAATCAGACATTCAGTTTACCTACTCTGCATCTAGCGTGTCTATTCATGTGTAAAAAAATTGTCTGGGACACAAAGTTTAGTGGTAGGACACAAACAAGTTGTTAGGAACAATTCTTGGTAAAATTTGTTTTTCACTTTTATCTTATCTATTTTTCTGTCACCAACGAGCTCCAAAGTGTCCAATTTATCATCTAGAGTATCTCGTCAAGTGTGAAATGATAGACTGAGACTAAATTGGCAACTTTTTTGCAAATATTATTTTGGCCAAACGCGAAAGGCATAAATTCTGCAAAAATGTCACTTGTGGTCATTTTTATGTGTTATCTCAATTGTTGCCCCCAGATTGTACAAAAATGCCAAATCAGACATTCAGTTTAACTACTCTGCATCTAGCGTGTCTATTCATGTGTAAAATAATTGTCTGGGACTCACTGTTTAGTGGTAGGACACAAACAAGTTGTTAGGAACATTTCTTCGTAAAATTTGTTTTTCACTTTTATCTTATCTATTTTTTCTGTCACCTATGAGCTCCAAAGTGTCCAATTTTCTCATCTAGAGTATCTCGTCAAGTGTGAAATGATAGACTGAGACTAAATTGGCAACTTTTTTGCAAATATGATTTTGGCCAACGCGAAAGGGCATAAATTCTGCAAAAATGTCACTTGTGGTCATTTTTATGTTATCTCAATGTTGCCCCCAGATTGTACAAAAATGCCAAATCAGATATCCAGTTTAACTACTCTGCATCTAGCGTGTCTATTCATGTGTAAAATAATTGTCTGGGACTCACTGTTTAGTGGTAGGACACAAACAAGTTGTTAGGAACAATTCTTCGTAAAATTTGTTTTTTGACTTTTATCTTATCTATTTTCTGTCACCTATGAGCTCCAAAGTGTCCAATTTCTCATCTAGAGTATCTCGTCAAGTGTGAAATGATAGACTGAGACTAAATTGGCAACTTTTTGGAAATATGATTTTGGCCAAACGCGAAAGGCATAAATTCTGGAAAAATGTCACTTGTGGTCATTTTTATGTTATCTCAATTGTTGCCCCCAGATTGTACAAAAATGCCAAATCAGACATTCAGTTTACCTACTCTGCATCTAGCGTGTCTATTCATGTGTAAAATAATTGTCTGGGACTCACTATTTAGTGGTAGGACACAAACAAACAAGTCTTCGTAAAATTTGTTTTTCTCTTTTACTTATCTATTTTTCTGTAAAATATGTTTTTCCAATTTTCTAGAGTATCTCGTCAAGTCTGAAATGATAGACTGAGACTAAATTGACAACTTTTTGTCATTTTGGCCAAACGCGCTCCAAAGTGTCCAAATTTCACTTGTGGTCATCTTTAGAGTATCAATTGTTGCAAGTGTACAAAAATGCCAAAGACATGAGAGTTTACCTACTTGGCATCTAGCTTATTCATGTGTAAAATATGTCTGGGATTTTGGTAGGACAAAACGCGTAAACAGGCATAAATTCTGTTTTTCAAATGTCACTTGTGGTCATTTTTATGTCTATTCATGTGTAAAATAATGTCTCACCTTATCTCAATTGTTGCCCCCAATTGGCATTTTTTGCAAATATGATTTTGGCCAAACGCATAAGGCATAAATGCCAAAATTGTCACTTGTGGTCATTTTATGTTATCTCAAATGTTGCCCCCAGATTGTACAAAAATGCCAAATCAGATATCCAGTTTATACTCTAGCGTCTAGCGTGTCTATTCATGTGTAAAATAATTGTCTGGGACTCACTGTTTAGTGGTAGGACACAAACAAGTTGTTAGGAACAATTCTTCGTAAAAAATTTGTTTTTTCACTTTTATCTTATCTATTTTTCTGTCACCTATGAGCTCCAAAGTGTCCAATTTCTCATCTAGAGTATCTCGTCAAGTGTGAAATGATAGACTGAGACTAAATTGGCAACTTTTTTGGAAAAATATGATTTTGGCCAAATGCGAAAGGCATAAATTCTGGAAAAATGTCACTTGTGGTCATTTTTATGTTATCTCAATTGTTGCCCCCAGATTGTACCAAAATGCCAAAATCTGAGACATTCAGTTTACCTACTCTGCATCTAGCGTGTCTATTCATGTGTAAAATAAATTGTCTGGGACTCAGTGTTTAGTGGTAGGACACAAACAAGTAGTTAGGAACAATTTTTCTTAAAATTTGTTTTTCGCTTTTATCTCATCTATTTTTCTAGCACCAACGAGCTCCAAAGTGTCAAATTTATCATCTAGAGTATCTCGTCAAGTGTGAAATGATAGACTGAGACTAAATTGGCAACTTTTTGGAAAATATGATTTGGCCAAACGCGTAAGGCATAAATTCTGCAAAATTGTCACTTGTGGTCATTTTTATGTTATCTCAATTGTTGCCCCCATATTGTACCAAAATGCCAAATCAGACATACAGTTTAACTACTTGGCATCTAGTGTGTCTATTCATGTGTAAAATAATTGTCTGGGACTCACTGTTTAGTGGTAGGACACAAACAAGTTGTTAGGAACATTTCTTCGTAAAATTTGTTTTTCACTTTCATCTTATCTTTTTTTCTGTCACCTATGAGCTCCAAAGTGTCCAATTTATCATCTAGAGTATCTCGTCAAGTGTGAAATGATAGACTGAGACTAAATTGGCAACTTTTTTGGAAAATATGATTTTTGTCAAACGCGAAAGGCATAAATTCTGCAAAATTGTCACTTGTGGTCATTTTTATTTTGTCTCAATTGTTGCCCTTAGATTGTACTAAAATGCCAAATCAGACATTCAGTTTACCTACTCTGCATCTAGCGTGTCTATTCATGTGTAAAAAAATTGTCTGGGACACAAAGTTTAGTGGTAGGACACAAAGAGTATCTCGTCAAGTGTGAAATGATAGACTGAGACTAAATTGGCAACTTTTTTGCAAATATGATTTTGGCCAAACGCATAAGGCATAAATTCTGCAAATTTGTGCCCCCCAGATTGTACAAAAATGCCAAATCAGACATTCAGTTTAACTACTCTGCATCTAGCGTGTCTATTCATGTGTAAAATAATTGTCTGGGACTCACTGTTTAGTGGTAGGACACAAACAAGTTGTTAGGAACATTTCTTCGTAAAATTTGTTTTTCACTTTTATCTTATCTATTTTTCTGTCACCTATGAGCTCCAAAGTGTCCAATTTATCATCTAGAGTATCTCGTCAAGTGTGAAATGATAGACTGAGACTAAATTGGCAACTTTTTGCAAAATATGATTTTGGCCAAACGCGAAAGGCATAAATTCTGCAAAAATGTCACTTGTGGTCATTTTTATGTTATCTCAATTGTTGCCCCCAGATTGTACAAAAATGCCAAATCAGACATTCAGTTTACCTACTCTGCATCTAGCGTGTCTATTCATGTGTAAAATAATTGTCTGGGACTCACTGTTTAGTGGTAGGACACAAACAAGTTGTTAGGAACAATTCTTCGTAAAATTTGTTTTTCACTTTTATCTTATCTATTTTTTTCTGTCACCTATGAGCTCCAAAGTGTCCAATTTCTCATCTAGAGTATCTCGTCAAGTGTGAAATGATAGACTGAGACTAAATTGGCAACTTTTTTGCAAATATGATTTTGGCCAAACGCGAAAGGCATAAATTCTGCAAAAATGTCACTTGTGGTCATTTTTATGTTATCTCAATTGTTGCCCCCAGATTGTACAAAAATGCCAAATCAGACATCCAGTTTAACTACTCTGCATCTAGCGTGTCTATTCATGTGTAAAATAATTGTCTGGGACTCACTGTTTAGTGGTAGGACACAAACAAGTTGTTAGGAACATTTCTTCGTAAAATTTGTTTTTTTCACTTTTATCTTATCTATTTTTCTGTCACCTATGAGCTCCAAAGTGTCCAATTTCTCATCTAGAGTATCTCGTCAAGTGTGAAATGATAGACTGAGACTAAATTGGCAACTTTTTGCAAATATGATTTTGGCCAAACGCGAAAGGCATAAATTCTGCAAAAATGTCACTTGTGGTCATTTTTATGTTATCTCAATTGTTGCCCCCAGATTGTACAAAATGCAAATCAGACATTCAGTTTAACTACTCTGCATCTAGCGTGTCTATTCATGTGTAAAATAATTGTCTGGGACTCACTGTTTAGTGGTAGGACACAAACAAGTTGTTAGAAACATTTCTTCGTAAAATTTGTTTTTCACTTTTATCTTATCTATTTTTCTGTCACCTATGAGCTCCAAAGTGTCCAATTTCTCATCTAGAGTATCTCGTCAAGTGTGAAATGATAGACTGAGACTAAATTGGCAACTTTTTTGAAAATATGATTTTGGCCAAACGCGAAAGGCATAAATTCTGCAAAAATGTCACTTGTGGTCATTTTTATGTTATCTCAATTGTTGCCCCCAGATTGTACAAAAATGCCAAATCAGACATCCAGTTTAACTACTCTGCATCTAGCGTGTCTATTCATGTGTAAAATAATTGTCTGGGACTCTCATGTTTAGTGGTAGGACACAAACAAGTTGTTAGGAACAATTCTTCGTAAATTTGTTTTTCACTTTTATCTTATCTATTTTTCTGTCACCTATGAGCTCCAAAGTGTCCAATTTATCATCTAGAGTATCTCGTCAAGTGTGAAATGATAGACTGAGACTAAATTGGCAACTTTTTTGCAAATATGATTTTGGCCAAACGCGAAAGGCATAAATTCTGCAAAATTGTCACTTGTGGTCATTTTATATGTTATCTCAATTGTTGCCCCCAGATTGTACAAAAATGCCAAATCAGACATTCAGTTTAACTACTCTGCATCTAGCGTGTCTATTCATGTGTAAAAAATTGTCTGGGACTCACTGTTTAGTGGTAGGACACAAACAAGTTGTTAGGAACAATTCTTCGTAAAATTTGTTTTTTCACTTTTATCTTATCTATTTTTCTGTCACCTATGAGCTCCAAAGTGTCCAATTTCTCATCTAGAGTATCTCGTCAAGTGTGAAATGATAGACTGAGACTAAATTGGCAACTTTTTGGAAAATATGATTTTGGCCAAACGCGAAAGGCATAAATTCTGCAAAAATTGTCACTTGTGGTCATTTTTATGTTATCTCAATTGTTGCCCCCAGATTGTACAAAATGCCAAATCAGACATTCAGTTTACCTACTCTGCATCTAGCGTGTCTATTCATGTGTAAAATAATTGTCTGGGACTCACTGTTTAGTGGTAGGACACAAACAAGTTGTTAGGAACATTTCTTCGTAAAATTTGTTTTTCACTTTTATCTTATCTATTTTTCTGTCACCTATGAGCTCCAAAGTGTCCAATTTCTCATCTAGAGTATCTCGTCAAGTGTGAAATGATAGACTGAGACTAAATTGGCAACTTTTTTGCAAATATGATTTTGGCCAAACGCGAAAGGCATAAATTCTGCAAAATTGTCACTTGTGGTCATTTTTATGTTATCTCAATTGTTGCCCCCAGATTGTACAAAAATGCCAAATCAGACATTCAGTTTAACTACTCTGCATCTAGCGTGTCTATTCATGTGTAAAATAATTGTCTGGGACTCACTGTTTAGTGGTAGGACACAAACAAGTTGTTAGGAACATTTCTTCGTAAAATTTGTTTTTCACTTTATCTTATCTATTTTTCTGTCACCTATGAGCTCCAAAGTGTCCAATTTATCATCTAGAGTATCTCGTCAAGTGTGAAATGATAGACTGAGACTAAATTGGCAACTTTTTTGCAAATATATGATTTTGGCCAAACGCGAAAGGCATAAATTCTGCAAAAATTGTCACTTGTGGTCATTTTTATGTTATCTCAATTGTTGCCCCCAGATTGTACAAAAATGCCAAATCAGACATTCAGTTTAACTACTCTGCATCTAGCGTGTCTATTCATGTGTAAAATAATTGTCTGGGACTCACTGTTTAGTGGTAGGACACAAACAAGTTGTTAGGAACATTTCTTCGTAAAATTTGTTTTTCACTTTTATCTTATCTATTTTTCTGTCACCTATGAGCTCCAAAGTGTCCAATTTATCATCTAGAGTATCTCGTCAAGTGTGAAATGATAGACTGAGACTAAATTGGCAACTTTTTTGCAAATATGATTTTGGCCAAACGCGAAAGGCATAAATTCTGCAAAAATGTCACTTGTGGTCATTTTTTATGTTATCTCAAATGTTGCCCCCAGATTGTACAAAAATGCCAAATCAGATATCCAGTTTAACTATTCTGCATCTAGCGTGTCTATTCATGTGTAAAATAATTGTCTGGGACTCACTGTTTAGTTGTAGGACACAAACAAGTTGTTAGGAACATTTCTTCGTAAAATTTGTTTTTCACATTTATCTAATCTATTTTTCTGTCACCTATGAGCTCCAAAGTGTCAAATTTCTCATCTAAAGTATCTCGTCAAGTGTGAAATGATAGACTGAGACTAAATTGGCAACTTTTTTAATATATATGATTTTGGCCAAATGCGAAAGGCATAAATTCTGGAAAAATGTCACTTGTGGTCATTTTTATGTTATCTCAATTGTTGCCCCCAGATTCTACAAAAATGACAAATCAGACATCCAGTTTAACTACTCTGCATCTAGCGTGACTATTCATGTGTAAAATAATTGTCTGGGACTCACTGTTTAGTGGTAGGACACAAACAAGTTGTTAGGAACAATTCTTCGTAAAATTTGTTTTTCACTTTTATCTTATCTATTTTTCTGTCACCAACGAGCTCCAAAGTGTCCAATTTATCATCTAGAGTATCTCGTCAAGTGTGAAATGATAGACTGAGACTAATTTGGCAACTTTTTAGAAAATATGATTTTGGCCAAACGCGAAAGGCATAAATTCTGCAAAAATGTCACTTGTGGTCATTTTTATGTTATCTCAATTGTTGCCCCCAGATTGTACAAAAATGCCAAATCAGACATTCAGTTTACCTACTCTGCATCTAGCGTGTCTATTCATGTGTAAAATAATTGTCTGGGACTCAATGTTTAGTGGTAGGACACAAACAAGTTGTTAGGAACAATTCTTCGTAAAATTTGTTTTTCACTTTTATCTTATCTATTTTTCTGTCACCTATGAGCTCCAAAGTGTCCAATTTCTCATCTAGAGTATCTCGTCAAGTGTGAAATGATAGACTGAGACTAAATTGGCAACTTTTTGGAAAATATGATTTTTTGCCAAACGCGAAAGGCATAAATTCTGGAAAAATGTCACTTGTGGTCATTTTTATGTTATCTCAATTGTTGCCCCCAGATTGTACCAAAATGCCAAATCAGACATTCAGTTTACCTACTCTGCATCTAGCGTGTCTATTCATGTGTAAAATAATTGTCTGGGACTCACTGTTTAGTGGTAGGACACAAACAAGTTGTTAGGAACATTTCTTCGTAAAATTTGTTTTTCACTTTTATCTTATCTATTTTCTGTCACCAATGAGCTCCAAAGTGTCCAATTTATCATCTAGAGTATCTCGTCAAGTGTGAAATGATAGACTGAGACTAAATTGGCAACTTTTTTGCAAATATTATTTTGGCCAAACGCGTAAGGCATAAATTCTGCAAAATTGTCACTTGTGGTCATTTTTATGTTATCTCAATTGTTGCCCCCAGATTGTACCAAAATGCCAAATCAGACATTCAGTTTAACTACTCTGCATCTAGCGTGTCTATTCATGTGTAAAATAATTGTCTGGGACTCACTGTTTAGTGGTAGGACACAAACAAGTTGTTAGGAACATTTCTTCGTAAAATTTGTTTTTCACTTTTATCTTATCTATTTTTCTGTCACCTATGAGCTCCAAAGTGTCCAATTTATCATCTAGAGTATCTCGTCAAGTGTGAAATGATAGACTGAGACTAAATTGGCAACTTTTTTGAAAATATGATTTTGGCCAAACGCGAAAGGCATAAATTCTGCAAAATTGTCACTTGTGGTCATTTTTATGTTATCTCAATTGTTGCCCCCAGATTGTACAAAAATGCCAAATCAGACATTCAGTTTACCTACTCTGCATCTAGCGTGTCTATTCATGTGTAAAATAATTGTCTGGGACTCAATGTTTAGTGGTAGGACACAAAAACAAGTTGTTAGGAACAATTCTTCGTAAAATTTGTTTTTCACTTTTATCTTATCTATTTTTCTGTCACCTATGAGCTCCAAAGTGTCCAATTTCTCATCTAGAGTATCTCGTCAAGTGTGAAATGATAGACTGAGACTAAATTGGCAACTTTTTTGCAAATATGATTTTTTGGCCAAACGCGAAAGGCATAAATTCTGCAAAATTGTCACTTGTGGTCATTTTTATGTTATCTCAATTGTTGCCCCCAGATTGTACAAAAATGCCAAATCAGACATCCAGTTTAACTACTCTGCATCTAGCGTGTCTATTCATGTGTAAAATAATTGTCTGGGACTCACTGTTTAGTGGTAGGACACAAACAAGTTGTTAGGAACATTTCTTCGTAAAATTTGTTTTTTTCACTTTTTATCTTATCTATTTTTCTGTCACCTATGAGCTCCAAAGTGTCCAATTTCTCATCTAGAGTATCTCGTCAAGTGTGAAATGATAGACTGAGACTAAATTGCAACTTTTTTGCAAAATATGATTTTGGCCAAACGCGAAAGGCATAAATTCTGTAAAAATGTCACTTGTGGTCATTTTTATGTTATCTCAATTGTTGCCCCCAGATTGTACAAAAATGCCAAATCAGACATCCAGTTTAACTACTCTGCATCTAGCGTGTCTATTCATGTGTAAAATAATTGTCTGGGACTCACTGTTTAGTGGTAGGACACAAACAAGTTGTTAGGAACATTTCTTCGTAAAATTTGTTTTTCACTTTTATCTTATCTATTTTTCTGTCACCTATGAGCTCCAAAGTGTCCAATTTCTCATCTAGAGTATCTCGTCAAGTGTGAAATGATAGACTGAGACTAAATTGGCAACTTTTTGGAAAATATGATTTTGGCCAAACGCGAAAGGCATAAATTCTGCAAAAATGTCACTTGTGGTCATTTTTATGTTATCTCAATTGTTGCCCCCAGATTGTACCAAAATGCCAAATCAGACATTCAGTTTACCTACTCTGCATCTAGCGTGTCTATTCATGTGTAAAATAATTGTCTGGGACTCACTGTTTAGTGGTAGGACACAAACAAGTTGTTAGGAACAATTCTTCGTAAAATTTGTTTTTCACTTTTTATCTTATCTATTTTTCTGTCACCTATGAGCTCCAAAGTGTCCAATTTCTCATCTAGAGTATCTCGTCAAGTGTGAAATGATAGACTGAGACTAAATTGGCAACTTTTTTGGAAAATATGATTTTGGCCAAACGCGAAAGGCATAAATTCTGGAAAAATTCACTTGTGGTCATTTTTATATTATCTCAATTGTTGCCCCAGATTGTACAAAATGCCAAATCAGACATTCAGTTTACCTACTCTGCATCTAGCGTGTCTATTCATGTGTAAAATAATTGTCTGGGACTCACTGTTAGTGGTAGGACACAAACAAGTTGTTAGGAACAATTCTTCGTAAAATTTGTTTTTCACTTTTATCTTATCTATTTTTCTAAAGTGTCCAATTTCTCATCTAGAGTATCTCGTCAAGTGTGAAATGATAGACTGAGACTAAATTGGCAACTTTTTTGCAAATCATTTTGAAAGGCATAAATTCTGCAAAAATGTCACTTGTGGTCATTTTTATGTTATCTCAATCCCCCAGATTGTACCAAAATGCCAAATCAGACATTCAGTTTAACTAGCATCTAGCGTGTCTATTCATGTGTAAAATAATTGTCTGGGACTCACTGTTTAGTGGTAGGACACAAACAAGTTGTTAGGAACATTTCTTCGTAAAATTTGTTTTTCACTTTTATCTTATCTATTTTTCTGTCACCTATGAGCTCCAAAGTGTCCAATTTCTCATCTAGAGTATCTCGTCAAGTGTGAAATGATAGACTGAGACTAAATTGGCAACTTTTTGGAAATATTATTTTTGGCAAACGCGAAAGGCATAAATTCTGGAAAAATGTCACTTGTGGTCATTTTTATGTTATCTCAATTGTTGCCCCCAGATTGTACAAAAATGCCAAATCAGACATTCGTTTACACTCTGCATCTAGCGTGTCTATTCATGTGTAAAATAATTGTCTGGGACTCACTGTTTCTAGGACGTGTTAGGAACAATTCTCATGTGTTTTTTTCACTTTTATCTTATCTATTTTTCTGTCACCAACGAGCTCAAAGTGTCCAATTTCTCATCTAGAGTATCTCGTCAAGTGTGAAATGATAGACTGAGACTAATTGGCAACTTTTTTTGAAAATATGATTTTTTCCAAACGCGAAAGGCATAAATCTGCAAAATTGTCACTTTGGTCTTTTTATGTTATCTCAATTGTTGCCCCAATTGTACAAAAATGCCAAATCAGACATCCAGTTTATCTAGAGCATCTAGCGTGTCTATTCATGTGTAAAATAATTGTCTGACTGTGGTAGGACTAAACAAGTTGTTAGGAACAATTCTTCGTAAAATTTGTTTTTTTCACTTTTATCTTATCTATTTTTCTGTCACCTAACGAGCTCCAAAGTGTCCATTTCTCATCTAGAGTATCTCGTCAAGTGTGAAATGATAGACTGAGACTAAATTGGCAACTTTTTGCAAAATATGATTTTGGCCAAACGTGAAAGGCATAAATTCTGGAAAAATGTCACTTGTTGTCATTTTTATGTTACCTCAATGTTTGCCCCCAGATTGTACCAAAATGCCAAATCAGACATTCAGTTTAACTACTCTGCATCTAGCGTGTCTATTCATGTGTAAAATAATTGTCTGGGACTCACTGTTTAGTGGTAGGACACAAACAAGTTGTTAGGAACATTTCTTCGTAAAATTTGTTTTTCACTTTTATCTTATCTATTTTTCTGTCACCTATGAGCTCCAAAGTGTCCAATTTCTCATCTAGAGTATCTCGTCAAGTGTGAAATGATAGACTGAGACTAAATTGGCAACTTTTTTGCATATATGATTTTGGCCAAACGCGAAAGGCATTAATTCTGCAAAATTGTCACTTGTGGTCATTTTTATGTTATCTCAATTGTTGCCCCCAGATTGTACAAAAATGCCAAATCAGACATCCAGTTTACCTACTCTGCATCTAGCGTGTCTATTCATGTGTAAAATAATTGTCTGGGACTCACTGTTTAGTGTAGGACACAAACAAGTTGTTAGGAACAATTCTTCGTAAAATTTGTTTTTCACTTTTATCTTATCTATTTTTCTGTCACCTATGAGCTCCAAAGTGTCCAATTTCTCATCTAGAGTATCTCGTCAAGTGTGAAATGATAGACTGAGACTAAATTGGCAACTTTTTTGCAAATATGATTTTGGCCAAACGCGAAAGGCATAAATTCTGCAAAATTGTCACTTGTGGTCATTTTTATGTTATCTCAATTGTTGCCCCCAGATTGTACAAAAATGCCAAATCAGACATCCAGTTTAACTACTCTGCATCTAGCGTGTCTATTCATGTGTAAAATAATTGTCTGGGACTCACTGTTTAGTGGTAGGACACAAACAAGTTGTTAGGAACAATTCTTCGTAAAATTTGTTTTTCACTTTTATCTTATCTATTTTTCTGTCACCTATGAGCTCCAAAGTGTCCAATTTTCTCATCTAGAGTATCTCGTCAAGTGTGAAATGATAGACTGAGACTAAATTGGCAACTTTTTTGCAAATATGATTTTGGCCAAACGCGAAAGGCATAAATTCTGGAAAAATTGTCACTTGTGGTCATTTTTATGTTATCTCAATTGTTGCCCCCAGATTGTACCAAAATGCCAAATCAGACATTCAGTTTACCTACTCTGCATCTAGCGTGTCTATTCATGTGTAAAAAAAATTGTCTGGGACTCACTGTTTAGTGGTAGGACACAAACAAGTTGTTAGGAACATTTCTTCGTAAAATTTGTTTTTCACTTTTATCTTATCTATTTTTCTGTCACCTATGAGCTCCAAAGTGTCCAATTTATCATCTAGAGTATCTCGTCAAGTGTGAAATGATAGACTGAGACTAAATTGGCAACTTTTTGGAAAATATGATTTTTTGGCCAAACGCGAAAGGCATAAATTCTGCAAAAATGTCACTTGTGGTCATTTTTATGTTATCTCAATTGTTGCCCCCAGATTGTACAAAAATGCCAAATCAGACATTCAGTTTACCTACTCTGCATCTAGCGTGTCTATTCATGTGTAAAATAATTGTCTGGGACTCACTGTTTTTAGTGGTAGGACACAAACAAGTTGTTAGGAACAATTCTTCGTAAAATTTGTTTTTCACTTTTATCTTATCTATTTTTCTGTCACCAATGAGCTCCAAAGTGTCCAATTTCTCATCTAGAGTATCTCGTCAAGTGTGAAATGATAGACTGAGACTAAATTGGCAACTTTTTTGAAAATATGATTTTGGCCAAACGCGAAAGGCATAAATTCTGCAAAAATGTCACTTGTGGTCATTTTTATGTTATCTCAATTGTTGCCCCCAGATTGTACAAAAATGCCAAATCAGACATTCAGTTTACCTACTCTGCATCCAGCGTGTCTATTCATGTGTAAAATAATTGTCTGGGACTCACTGTTTAGTGGTAGGACACAAACAAGTTGTTAGGAACATTTCTTCGTAAAATTTGTTTTTCACTTTTATCTTATCTATTTTTCTGTCACCAACGAGCTCCAAAGTGTCCAATTTATCATCTAGAGTATCTCGTCAAGTGTGAAATGATAGACTGAGACTAAATTGGCAACTTTTTGGAATATATGATTTTGGCCAAACGCGAAAGGCATAAATTCTGCAAAATTGTCACTTGTGGTCATTTTTATGTTATCTCAATTGTTGCCCCCAGATTGTACAAAAATGCCAAATCAGACATTCAGTTTACCTACTCTGCATCTAGCGTGTCTATTCATGTGTAAAAATAATTGTCTGGGACTCACTGTTTAGTGGTAGGACACAAACAAGTTGTTAGGAACACATTTCTTCGTAAAATTTGTTTTTCACTTTTATCTTATCTATTTTTCTGTCACCAATGAGCTCCAAAGTGTCCAATTTCTCATCTAGAGTATCTCGTCAAGTGTGAAATGATAGACTGAGACTAAATTGGCAACTTTTTTGCAAATATGATTTTGGCCAAACGCGAAAGGCATAAATTCTGCAAAATTGTCACTTGTGGTCATTTTTATGTTATCTCAATTGTTGCCCCCAGATTGTACAAAAATGCCAAATCAGACATTCAGTTTACCTACTCTGCATCTAGCGTGTCTATTCATGTGTAAAATAATTGTCTGGGACTCACTGTTTAGTGGTAGGACACAAACAAGTTGTTAGGAACATTTCTTCGTAAAATTTGTTTTTCACTTTTATCTTATCTATTTTTCTGTCACCAACGAGCTCCAAAGTGTCCAATTTATCATCTAGAGTATCTCGTCAAGTGTGAAATGATAGACTGAGACTAAATTGGCAACTTTTTTGCAAATATTATTTTGGCCAAACGCGAAAGGCATAAATTCTGCAAAAATTGTCACTTGTGGTCATTTTTATGTTATCTCAATTGTTGCCCCCAGATTGTACAAAAATGCCAAATCAGACATCCAGTTTAACTACTCTGCATCTAGCGTGTCTATTCATGTGTAAAATAATTGTCTGGGACTCACTGTTTAGTGGTAGGACACAAACAAGTTGTTAGGAACATTTCTTCGTAAAATTTGTTTTTCACTTTTATCTTATCTATTTTTCTGTCACCAACGAGCTCCAAAGTGTCCAATTTATCATCTAGAGTATCTCGTCAAGTGTGAAATGATAGACTGAGACTAAATTGGCAACTTTTTTGCAAATATGATTTTGGCCAAACGCGAAAGGCATAAATTCTGCAAAAATGTCACTTGTGGTCATTTTTATGTTATCTCAATTGTTGCCCCCAGATTGTACAAAAATGCCAAATCAGACATTCAGTTTACCTACTCTGCATCTAGCGTGTCTATTCATGTGTAAAAATAATTGTCTGGGACTCACTGTTTAGTGGTAGGACACAAACAAGTTGTTAGGAACAATTCTTCGTAAAATTTGTTTTTCACTTTTATCTTATCTATTTTTTCTGTCACCAATGAGCTCCAAAGTGTCCAATTTCTCATCTAGAGTATCTCGTCAAGTGTGAAATGATAGACTGAGACTAAATTGGCAACTTTTTTGCAAATATATATTTTTGGCCAAACGCGAAAGGCATAAATTCTGCAAAAATGTCACTTGTGGTCATTTTTATGTTATCTCAATTGTTGCCCCCAGATTGTACAAAAAATGCCAAATCAGACATCCAGTTTAACTACTCTGCATCTAGCGTGTCTATTCATGTGTAAAATAATTGTCTGGGACTCACTGTTTAGTGGTAGGACACAAACAAGTTGTTAGGAACATTTCTTCGTAAAATTTGTTTTTTCACTTTTATCTTATCTATTTTTCTGTCACCTATGAGCTCCAAAGTGTCCAATTTCTCATCTAGAGTATCTCGTCAAGTGTGAAATGATAGACTGAGACTAAATTGGCAACTTTTTGGAATATATGATTTTGGCCAAACGCGAAAGGCATAAATTCTGCAAAAATGTCACTTGTGGTCATTTTTATGTTATCTCAATTGTTGCCCCCAGATTGTACAAAAATGCCAAATCAGACATCCAGTTTAACTACTCTGCATCTAGCGTGTCTATTCATGTGTAAAATAATTGTCTGGGACTCACTGTTTAGTGGTAGGACACAAACAAGTTGTTAGGAACAATTCTTCGTAAAATTTGTTTTTCACTTTTATCTTATCTATTTTTCTGTCACCAATGAGCTCCAAAGTGTCCAATTTATCATCTAGAGTATCTCGTCAAGTGTGAAATGATAGACTGAGACTAAATTGGCAACTTTTTTGCAAATATTATTTTGGCCAAACGCGAAAGGCATAAATTCTGCAAAAATGTCACTTGTGGTCATTTTTATGTTATCTCAATTGTTGCCCCCCCAGATTGTACAAAAATGCCAAATCAGACATTCAGTTTACCTACTCTGCATCTAGCGTGTCTATTCATGTGTAAAATAATTGTCTGGGACTCACTGTTTAGTGGTAGGACACAAACAAGTTGTTAGGAACAATTCTTCGTAAAATTTGTTTTTCACTTTTATCTTATCTATTTTTCTGTCACCTATGAGCTCCAAAGTGTCCAATTTCTCATCTAGAGTATCTCGTCAAGTGTGAAATGATAGACTGAGACTAAATTGGCAACTTTTTTGCAAATATGATTTTGGCCAAACGCGTAAGGCATAAATTCTGCAAAATTGTCACTTGTGGTCATTTTTATGTTATCTCAATTGTTGCCCCCAGATTGTACAAAAATGCCAAATCAGACATTCAGTTTAACTACTCTGCATCTAGCGTGTCTATTCATGTGTAAAATAATTGTCTGGGACTCACTGTTTAGTGGTAGGACACAAACAAGTTGTTAGGAACATTTCTTCGTAAAATTTGTTTTTCACTTTTATCTTATCTATTTTTCTGTCACCATGAGCTCCAAAGTGTCCAATTTATCATCTAGAGTATCTCGTCAAGTGTGAAATGATAGACTGAGACTAAATTGGCAACTTTTTGCAAATATGATTTTGGCCAAACGCGTAAGGCATAAATTCTGCAAAAATGTCACTTGTGGTCATTTTTATGTTATCTCAATTGTTGCCCCCAGATTGTACAAAAATGCCAAATCAGACATTCCAGTTTAACTACTCTGCATCTAGCGTGTCTATTCATGTGTAAAATAATTGTCTGGGACTCACTGTTTAGTGGTAGGACACAAACAAGTTGTTAGGAACAATTCTTCGTAAAATTTGTTTTTCACTTTTATCTTATCTATTTTTCTGTCACCTATGAGCTCCAAAGTGTCCAATTTATCATCTAGAGTATCTCGTCAAGTGTGAAATGATAGACTGAGACTAAATTGGCAACTTTTTTGAAAATATTATTTTGGCCAAACGCGAAAGGCATAAATTCTGCAAAATTGTCACTTGTGGTCATTTTTATGTTATCTCAATTGTTGCCCCCAGATTGTACAAAAATGCCAAATCAGACATTCAGTTTACCTACTCTGCATCTAGCGTGTCTATTCATGTGTAAAATAATTGTCTGGGACTCAATGTTTAGTGGTAGGACACAAACAAGTTGTTAGGAACAATTCTTCGTAAAATTTTTTTTCACTTTTATCTTATCTATTTTTCTGTCACCTATGAGCTCCAAAGTGTCCAATTTCTCATCTAGAGTATCTCGTCAAGTGTGAAATGATAGACTGAGACTAAATTGGCAACTTTTTTGCAAATATGATTTTGGCCAAACGCGAAAGGCATAAATTCTGCAAAAATGTCACTTGTGGTCATTTTTATGTTATCTCAATTGTTGCCCCCAGATGTACCAAAAATGCCAAATCAGACATCCAGTTTAACTACTCTGCATCTAGCGTGTCTATTCATGTGTAAAATAATTGTCTGGGACTCACTGTTTAGTGGTAGGACACAAACAAGTTGTTAGGAACATTTCTTCGTAAAATTTGTTTTTCACTTTTATCTTATCTATTTTTCTGTCACCAATGAGCTCCAAAGTGTCCAATTTCTCATCTAGAGTATCTCGTCAAGTGTGAAATGATAGACTGAGACTAAATTGGCAACTTTTTTGCAAATATGATTTTGGCCAAACGCGAAAGGCATAAATTCTGCAAAAATGTCACTTGTGGTCATTTTTATGTTATCTCAATTGTTGCCCCCAGATTGTACAAAAATGCCAAATCAGACATCCAGTTTAACTACTCTGCATCTAGCGTGTCTATTCATGTGTAAAATAATTGTCTGGGACTCACTGTTTAGTGGTAGGACACAAACAAGTTGTTAGGAACATTTCTTCGTAAAATTTGTTTTTCACTTTTATCTTATCTATTTTTCTGTCACCTATGAGCTCCAAAGTGTCCAATTTATCATCTAGAGTATCTCGTCAAGTGTGAAATGATAGACTGAGACTAAATTGGCAACTTTTTTGGAAAATATGATTTTGGCCAAACGCGAAAGGCATAAATTCTGCAAAATTGTCACTTGTGGTCATTTTTATGTTATCTCAATTGTTGCCCCCAGATTGTACAAAAATGCCAAATCAGACATTCAGTTTAACTACTCTGCATCTAGCGTGTCTATTCATGTGTAAAATAATTGTCTGGGACTCACTGTTTAGTGGTAGGACACAAACAAGTTGTTAGGAACAATTCTTCGTAAAATTTGTTTTTCACTTTTATCTTATCTATTTTTCTGTCACCAATGAGCTCCAAAGTGTCCAATTTCTCATCTAGAGTATCTCGTCAAGTGTGAAATGATAGACTGAGACTAAATTGGCAACTTTTTTGCAAAATATGATTTTGGCCAAACGCGAAAGGCATAAATTCTGCAAAATTGTCACTGTGGTCATTTTTATGTTTCTCAATTGTTTGCCCCAGATTGTATAAAAATGCCACATCAGACGCATCAGTTAACTACTTCTGCATCTAGCGTGTCTATTCATGTGTAAAATAATTGTCTGGGACTCAATGTTTAGTGGTAGGACACAAACAAGTTGTTAGGAACATTTCTTCGTAAAGTTTGTTTTTCACTTTATCTTATCTATTTTTCTGTCACCTATGGAGCTCCAAAGTGTCCAATTTCTCATCTAGTGTATCGCGTCAAGTGTGAAATGATAGACTGAGACTAAATGGCAACTTTTTTAGAAAATATGATTTTGGATAAACGCGAATAGGCATAAATATTCTGGAAAAATGGTCACTTGTGGTCATTTTTATGTTATCTCAATTGTTGCCCCCAGATTGTATAAAAATGCCAAATAAGACATCCAGTTTACATACTCTGCATCTAGCGTGTCTATTCATGTGTAAAAATAATTGTCTGGCACTCACTGTTTAGTGGTAGTACACAAACAAGTCGTTAGTAAACATTTCTTCGTAAAATTTATTTTTCACTTTTATCTTATCTATTTTTTTCTGTCACCTATGAGCTTCAAAGTGTCCAATTTCTTCATCTAGAGTATTCTCGTCAAGTGTGAAATGATAGACTGAGACTAGAATTGGCAACTTTTTAGAAAATATTGTTTTGGCCAAACTCGAAAGGCATAAATTCTGGAAAAATTGTCACTTGTGGCTCATTTTTATGTTATCTCAATTGTTGCCCCCAGTATTGTTACCAAAATGCCCAATCAGACATGTCAGTTTAACTACTCTGCGTCTAGCGTGTCTATTCAGTGTAAAATAATTGTCTGGGGACTCAACTGTTTTTTAGTGGTAGGACACAAACAAAGTTGTTAGGAACATTTCTTCGTAAAATTTGTTTTTCCACTTTTATCTTTATCTATTTTTCTGTCGACCATTGAGTCTCCAAAGTGTCCAATTTCTCATCTAGAGTATCTCGTCGCAGTGTGAAATGATAGACTGAGACTATATTGGCAACTTTTTTGGAAAATATGATTTTGGCCAAACGCGAAAGGCATAAATTCTGGAAAAATGTCACTTGTGGTCATTTTTATGTTAGCTCAATTTTTTGCCCCCAGGATTGTACAAAAATGCCAATATCTACATTCAGTTTAACCTACTCTGCGCATCTAGCGTGTCTATTCATGTGTAAAATAATTGTCTGGGACTCACTGTTTAGTGGTAGACCACAAACAAGTTGTTAGGAACATTTTTTCGTAAAATTTGTTTTTCACTTTTATCTTATCTATTTTTCTGTCACCTATTAGCTCCAAAGTGTCCAAATTTCTCATCTAGAGAGTATCTCGTCAAGTGTGAAATGATAGACTGAGACTAAATTGGCAACTTTTTGGAAATATTGATTTTTGGCCCAAACGCGTAGGAGCATAAATTCTGCAAAAATGTCACTTGTTGGTCAGTTTTTATGTTATCTCAATTGTTGCCCCCAGATTGTACAAAAAATGCCCAAATCAGACATCCAGTTTTACTACTAAATCTGCATCTAGGCGTATCTATTCATGTGTAAAATAATTGTCTGGGACCTCAATGTTTAGTGGTAGGCACAAACAAGTTGTTAGGAACAATTCTTCGTAAATTTGTTTTTCACTTTTATCTTATCTATTTTATCTGTCACCAACGAGCTCCAAAGTGTCGGATTTAATCATCTAGAGTATCTCGTCACGTGTGAAATGATAGACTGAGACTAAATTGGCAACTTTTTTGCAATATATGATTTTGGTCCAAACGCGAAAGGCATAAATTCTGCAAAATTTTCACATGTGGTAATTTTTATGTTATCTCAATTGGTTGCCCGCAAAAAAACAGATTGTACAGAAAATGCCAAATCAGACATCCAGTTTAACTACTCTGCCATCTAGCGTGTCTATTCATCGTGTAAAATAATTGTCTGGATACCTCACTGTTTAGTGGTTAGAACACAAACAAGTTGTTAGGAACAATTCTTCGTAAAATTTTGTTTTTTCACTTTTATCTTATCTATTTTTCTGTCACCCACCCCTCTCCAAAGTGTCCAATTTTTCTCATCTAGAGTATCGTCGTCAAGTGTGAAATGATAGACTGAGACTTATATTGCAGCAACTTTTTGGAAAATATTATTTTGGATAACGCGAAAGTCATAAATTCTGCAAAAATTGTCACTTGTGGTCATTTTTATGTTTATCTCAATTGTCTGCCCCCATAAGATTGTACAAAAATGCCAAATCTACCATCCAGGTGTGTATTAGGAACATTTCTTCGTAAAATTACTTTTTCACTTTTATCTTATTTATTTTTCTGTCACCTATGAGCTCCAAAGTGTCCAATTTCTCATCTAGAGGATCTCGTCAAGTGTGAAATGATAGACTGAGACTGAATTGGCAACTTTTTAGAAAATATGATTTTGGCCAAATACGAAAGGCAAAAATTCTGGAAAAATGTCACTGGTGGTCATTTTTATGTTATCTCAGTTGTTGCCCCCAGATTGTAAAAAAATGCCAATCAGACATCCAGTTTAACTACTCTGCATCTAGCGTGTCTATTCATGTGTAAAATAATTGTCTGGCACTCACTGTTTAGTGGTAGGACACAAACAAGTCGTTAGGAACATTTCTTCTTAAAATTTGTTTTTCACTTTTATCTTATCTATTTTTCTGTCACCTATGAGCTTCAAAGTGTCCAATTTCTCATCTAGAGTATCTCGTCAATTGGGAAATGATAGACTGAGACTATATTGGCAACTTTTTGGAAAATATGATTTTGGCCAAACGCGAAAGGCATACATTCTGGAAAAATGTCACTTGTGGTCATTTTTATGTTATCTCAATTGTTGCCCCCAGATTGTACCAAAATGCCAAATCAGACATTCAGTTTACCTACTCTGCATCTAGCGTGTCTATTCATGTGTAAAATAATTGTCTGGGACTCAATGTTTAGTGGTAGGACACAAACAAGTTGTTAGGAACAATTCTTCGTAAAATTTGTTTTTCACTTTTATCTTATCTATTTTTCTGTCACCAACGAGCTCCAAAGTGTCCAATTTCTCATCTAGAGTATCGCGTCAAGTGTGAAATGATAGACTGAGACTATATTCGCAACTTTTTGGAAAATATGATTTTGGCCAAACGCGAAAGGCATAAATTCTGGAAAAATGTCACTTGTGGTCATTTTTATGTTATCTCAATTGTTGCCCCCAGATTGTACAAAAATGCCAAATCAGACATCCAGTTTAACTACTCTGCATCTAGCGTGTCTATTCATGTGTAAAATAATTGTCTGGGACTCACTGTTTAGTGGTAGGACACAAACAAGTTGTTAGGAACATTTCTTCGTAAAATTTGTTTTTCACTTTTATCTTATCTATTTTTCTGTCACCTATGAGCTCCAAAGTGTCCAATTTCTCATCTAGAGTATCGCGTCAAGTGTGAAATGATAGACTGAGACTATATTCGCAACTTTTTTGGAAAATATGATTTTGGCCAAACGCGAAAGGCATAAATTCTGGAAAAATGTCACTTGTGGTCATTTTTATGTTATCTCAATTGTTGCCCCCAGATTGTACCAAAAATGCCAAATCAGACATCAGTTTACCTACTCTGCATCTAGCGTGTCTATTCATGTGTAAAATAATTGTCTGGGACTCAATGTTTAGTGGTAGGACACAAACAAGTTGTTAGGAACATTTCTTCGTAAAATTTGTTTTTCACTTTTATCTTATCTATTTTTCTGTCACCTATGAGCTCCAAAGTGTCCAATTTCTCATCTAGAGTATCTCGTCAAGTGTGAAATGATAGACTGAGACTATATTGGCAACTTTTTGGAAAATATGATTTTGGCCAAACGCGAAAGGCATAAATTCTGGAAAAATGTCACTTGTGGTCATTTTTATGTTATCTCAATTGTTGCCCCCAGATTGTACAAAAATGCCAAATCAGACATCCAGTTTAACTACTCTGCATCTAGCGTGTCTATTCATGTGTAAAATAATTGTCTGGGACTCAATGTTTAGTGGTAGGACACAAACAAGTTGTTAGGAACAATTCTTCGTAAAATTTGTTTTTCACTTTTATCTTATCTATTTTTCTGTCACCAACGAGCTCCAAAGTGTCCAATTTCTCATCTAGAGTATCGCGTCAAGTGTGAAATGATAGACTGAGACTATATTCGCAACTTTTTGGAAAATATGATTTTGGCCAAACGCGAAAGGCATAAATTCTGGAAAAATGTCACTTGTGGTCATTTTTATGTTATCTCAATTGTTGCAACCAGATTGTACAAAAATGCCAAATCAGACATCCAGTTTAACTACTCTGCTTCTAGCGTGTCTATTCATGTGTAAAATAATTGTCTGGATCTCACCGTTTAGTGGTAGGACACAAACAAGTTGTTAGGAACAATTCTTCGTAAAATTTGTTTTTCACTTTTATCTTATCTATTTTTCTGTCACCAACGAGCTCCAAAGTGTCCAATTTATCATCTAGAGTATCTCGTCAAGTGTGAAATGATAGACTGCGACTAAATTGGCAGTTTTTTTTGCAAATATTATTTTGGCCAAACGCGGAAGGCATAAATTCTGCAAAATTGTCACTTGTGATCATTTTTATGTTATCTCAATTGCTGCCCCCAGATTGTACAAAAATGCCAAATGAGACATCCAGTTTAACTACTCTGCATCTAGCGTATCTATTCATGTGTAAAATAATTGTCTGGGACTCACTGTTTAGTGGTAGGACACAAACAAGTTGTTAGGAACATTTCTTCGTAAAATTAGTTTTTCACTTTTATCTTATTTATTTTTCTATCACCTATGAGCTCCAAAGTGTCCAATTTCTCATCTAGAGGATCTCGTCAAGTGTGAAATGATAGACTGAGACTAAATTGGCAACTTTTTTGCAAATATTTTTTTGGCCAAACGCGTAGGGCATAAATTCTGCAAAATTTTCACTTGTGGTCATTTTTATGTTATCTCAATTGTTGCCCCCAGATTGTACAAAAATGCCAAATCAGACATTCAGTTTACCTAATCTGCATCTAGCGTGTCTATTCATGTGTAAAATAATTGTCTGGGACTCAATGTTTAGTTGTAGGACACAAACAAGTTGTTAGGAACAATTCTTCGTAAAATTTGTTTTTCACTTTTATCTTATCTATTTTTCTGTCACCTATGAGCTCCAAAGTGTCCAATTTCTCATCTAGAGTATCGCGTCAAGTGTGAAATGATAGACTGAGACTATATTCGCAACTTTTTGGAAAATATGATTTTGGATAAACGCTAAAGGCATAAATTCTGGAAAAATGTCACTTGTGGTCATTTTTATGTTATCTCAATTGTTGCCGCCAGATTGTATAAAAATGCCAAATCAGACATCCAGTTTAACTACTCTGCATCTAGCGTATCTATTCATGTGTAAAATAATTGTCTGGGACTCACTGTTTAGTGGTAGGACACAAACAAGTTGTTAGGAACATTTCTTCGTAAAATTACTTTTTCACTTTTATCTTATTTATTTTTCTGTCAAATATGAGCTCCAAAGTGTCCAATTTCTCATCTAGAGGATCTCGTCAAGTGTGA
>CAJHNH020005086.1:0-22500 GCA_905116865.2 Candidula unifasciata | reverse complement strand
TTCCACTAGATACCCGGACCAACTCACCGAGGCCCGTCCCCTACGTTGTTGCGTTGCGTCCACAACCAGCTAGAGGCCCTTTCGGCCACCTCTCCCAGTTTTTTGAGTGCCCGTTTCCGTTCATTACCGCGCAATCCTAACTCTTTAACCACATTGTAGAGCGAAGTGGAAACGAGGCCTCTCGCTCCCACTTCGACGGCAAATACCCGCACTGTGTAAGCCTCGTTTTCTCCTCAAACCGGCTGCTAAATCACTGTATTTCTCGAGCTTATACAAATGATTCTCCTCCATCCGCGACTCAAACGGGACCGTCAACTCAATCAGGATGAGTTGCCGTTTTTGCGCAGAATGGAGAACGATGTCCGGTCGCAGGCCGGTTTTACGGATCAACTCGGGGTACCGTTCATGTCCTGGCAGATCAACCGCCAGTAACCAGTCCCTCGCAGAGTCTAGCACAGATGGAGCGAATGCGTTTTTGTTGACATTACCTTTTGGAACCTGCCCAGCCTTGAGGAAACGAATGGGGACGATACTAGAACTGGCTCTGGCATTAGCCCTCATTCTAGCCTGGTCGACAACGGCTGCTAACTCTTTTAGCACCTTGTTGTGGCGCCAGGTATAGCGGCCTTGACCTAGGGCTTTCCTGCACGCGGACAGGACGTGCTCAAGAGTTTGCTTTGATTTGCACAACGGGCAAGTCGGATCGTTGGTCGCAGACCATTTAACCATGTTAACACCGGACGGTAATACATCGTACGCCGAACGAACGATAAAGCTCAGTCGCAACGGGGTCATCCGCCAGATCTCACCCCATGTGAGTATTCTAGGCAATGCGCTCTCCAGGCTGACCCAATGGCCCTGCTGCGACTGCTGGGCTGCTTTCTGAACCCGAATCTCGTTTTCGTTGTCCCTCACCGTTTGTATCACCATGTCTCGGCGTTCTTTGGCTGAGGCCTTTGACCACCAATTGACTTTCCCGTGCCCTAGGCCTCGACGGTCGGTTTGTGTGTAACCCATTACCTCCTTCAATTTTAGTGCGTTCTGAGCAGCTCCTATCGCATCGAGGACCTTCCACTTCTGGCCAGTCTTTAGAGCGGGCTGGACAGCGGTGACATTTGGGTCTGAAGACTCGCGCAGAAGCATGGCGAGCCTTACTTTGCCGACTTTAAACTCTTCTGTTATCGACTTGAACGGAAGTACCAGCTTAGCCTGCTTACAATACAGAGCCACGTCGGTCAGACAAGGCGGTGCACCAATCCACTTTCTTAAGGCTGTATTGATTTTCTTTTCCATGGTTTCCACTGCAGTCATCGTCACCTCGTAGACTAGCAGTGGCCATAGAAGCTTCGGAATCAACATGAATTGGAGACACCATACCTTGAATTTCCCGACCAGCCTGCATCGCTCGATCGCGAGCAGGCCTGTAGCCAGTGACTCATGTATTCGCCGGACTTCCGCTCTGTCAGATAACTTCGAATCGTAAACGCGACCGAGACTCTTCACCGGTTCCTCCAGAACCGTAGGGATCTTGTTCCTTGCCACCGTAAAACTGGTCGCCGACACCTTGCCCTTATGGATTGACAGACTCCTCGATTTCTGCGGTTTGAACTGCATACCGCTCCATTGGACCACCGCGTCCAATCTATTCAGGATCGTGCGGGCAGACTCCTCGCTGCCCGTTATTATAGTCGTGTCATCCATAAATGCGCGCAGTGGCGGCAACCAGTGATCCCCTATTTGAAGGCCCAGTCCGTAGCCGGCCGCCCCGTCTAACACGATCTGCATTGCCATGACAAACAGTATAGGTGAGATCGTACACCCCATAGCTATCCCAATCTGCAACTCAGTCCACCTCGTGGTAAACGTCGAGGTAGAGAAGCGCAAAGCGAACTTGGAGAAATATTGCTCGACCATTTGACTGATCTGTGTCGGTACGTGAAACATGCGAAGGGCTCGCCACAGTAGCCTATGGGGGACTGCCCCGTAGGCGTTGGCTAAGTCCAACCATATAACGTGCAAATTGGTTCTCTCATGCTTGGCTCTCTGGATAGCCTCCCAGATCATGGTCGCGTGTTCAAGGCACCCAGGAACGCCTGGAATGCCACCCTTCTGAACACTCGTATCTATGTACTTGTTAGTCATCAGATACTGTGTGAGCCGGCGAGCCATGACTGAGAAGAATATCTTACCCTCAACATTCAACAGCGAGATGGGCCTGAATTGGGAAAGACTCTTCGAGTCCTGCTCTTTGGGAATGTAGACCCCATTTGCCTTTGACCACTCTGGACATATGTGATTGCGGATCCACGCTTGTCTCAACAAGACGTGAAGCATTTTTAGGATTTTCGGGCAACGCTTGTAAAGAACGTACGGAACACCGTTCGGACCTGGGGCAGACTTGCCGCTGGCTTTTTTCACAACGTCCTCAACCTCAGACCAAAGGGGAGGTACCAGTTTAAATGGTACCTTCGGCACCGAAGGCTGTTTGAGTCCGCTAAGGATCTCTGGATTGTCATCAAGAGGCTCTCTCCTCTTCTTATCAGAGTACATCTTGCTTAGATGTAGCTCAAGTTCTTTCTGACTGACAACCAGAGTCCCAGACTTCGGTTGCTCGAATAGACCTCGGGCAAACTGATACGGGTCCCTAAAGAATTTCTCTCGCTCCCTTTTAGTTCTTCGTCTGTTGTTACAGAAACGCTCGGCGCGACAGAGGGCACTGTGTTTGTTCTTTAAATGCACCCACACTTCGTACAGCCCCTCCCGTTCGCTGCCCGTAGCGGCTTTGAACTGTTTTCTGAGGGCATTCTTGTCTGCCCGACACTTCAGAATGTCCCTCTGCCTCCTGCTAGTATTCTGCTTGGCACCCGGCTGTGCCTTAACTACTGTCCCGAACTCGCGGGAGCAGTGTTCATATATTACATCACCAAATTTAGTAAGCTTGTCGCCTAGCGACTTCTTGTTTAGAGTTTGTTTAAGTACCTCACATAATGTAGCCTCCAACTTACACCACACCACCTTCTCGCTCGCAGGTGGAAACCTGATTCTGGAGCGCACTTCTTCAGAAATCATCAAAGGTGCTCCTCCGCAGTCGACGTCATGGGCCTCTCCGGGCGAGTGGGGTTCCCCCTGCCCGTCGTAATGGTAATGTAATGAAAGAGTTGATAGACTGGCAGATGCTGCATTAATTGAAGATAGCCGGTCCATGGATCACGCAGACATTGTCATTGCCCTTAGAGATATAGGACGTTCTGAGGATTTTGGAAGCAACGTGTCCACATCATTGCTAAGAATACGCGAATTGGGAGTAAAATTCGGTACAGCCAAGCATGAGAAGCACACCGGACGGACACGAAGTCTTGTTAACCAACATAGGACGGGCACTATTAACCGCACGAGGTTGATGAATATGTTGAGAGGGGAAATCTTATGCAAGTGTCCGGAGTGCTGTGAAGATAATCTAACTCATAACCCTGGGTGTCGAGCGTCGGCCAGATCCACTTGTAACTCCTCGCAGTGCCATTCTCCTCAGACCGTAATGATCTATCTGTTCCTCGGTACAGTTTACTCTCTCCCAAAGGACCCTAACAACATCTAGCTTGTCATACATAATTTCACCACCAAGTGGTGCAAAACTGGCAGTCTGTCTGCCTGCTCATTTTCCAAAACACCGGCATTACCTGGAGAAAATATCAAAAGGATGCTAACTACCTTAGACCTCTGAAGTGATGCTTGCCACTTTGCACGAAGCATGCCTGTCTCCACCTTTCTCAACCTGCTCTGTGAGTCAGTCACAATCACGGCATGTGTATACAGCTGATTCTCAAACCAGCGAAAGTTAGCAGTGACTGCCTCCATCTCCATTCTCAAACCAGACGTTTTTATATCATACGCCAGGCTTTGTTGTTGACAAGTATGATACAAAGATCAATGTAGACAGAACAGAAGCGATGACGATCTGCAAAAAAGGAAGAACTAACAATATTAGAACTGATGAACATCAGTTAAAACAGGTGAACGATTTCACATATTTGGGGAGCATTTTTTCAGAAAACGGAAGAATAATAAAGATATCCGGCAAAGATGCAATAAAGTCAATCAAGTGTTTGGCCAAATGGCACCAGTTTTGAAATACAAGATTTAGAATATGAAGAGTAAAAAAACACTGTTCAACACAACGTTCTTACCAACGCTATACTGTCAATGTCAAACAAGGATTCTGTCTTTAGAAGGTAGAAAGAGAATTGCCACGACTGAAATGAAATGTTTACGTACTGTACCAGGTGTCATGAGGAAAGATCGACTTAGGAACAATGATATCAACGAGGAGATAAGGTACAGAATTGGTGCTAAACTTGATAGATAGACAACAAACAAAATGGTTAACCATGTATAAGACAAGCACCACAGAGAGAAATGTTATTCAGAAACAACGGTAACAGAGTTAGAGGGCGACCACGCAAAACATGGACCGCTGAAATATCAGAGACCCTGAAAAGTATTAAATACCGACAGAACAAACGGGTCTCTTACAGAGATCTCTTCCTGTCCTGAAATCGCAAGGTATTCCATGAGCTGAGAAAAGAAGAAGCAGAAGGAAATGAAATACCAAGCCTTGAATTTAAATTAATAAGTTTATAGTCGTTAGTGGTTGATGAATTTTTGGAGCATGGTATATAAAAACTAAACAATCTTGATTAACTCACCTAATTAATTTATTTCAGTTCCAAAAGAAATGGCGACTCAAAGAATCTGCTCAGAAGTGAAGCGCATCTATTTTAAGAAAACAAAAAATTGTCACTGGGAACTTCCAGTCTTACAATTACGTAATTTATTATTATTAGTTAAATAATCTATATCCTCTTCATGTCGTTGTTGACACATAAGGCATTCACAAGTGATCTCCATTGCCGCCGGTCTGCAGCTTTTCTGCCCACGGTACCTCATGTCAGTTTACATTCCTTCATTTCCCGTTCTGCTGTCGTTCTCCAGGTTTCCTTAGGTCATCCACGTCTCAATTTCCCATCTGCTGTCCACCGGAGAGCTGTTTTTGCCACAGTGTCCCAAGCCATTCTGCAAACAAGTCCAAGCCATTCTGCAAACATGTCCAAGCCATCTCCATCATCTTACTTTGATAACATTTGCCAGTGATGCATATTCTGTTTTCCTCCTCAGTCCTTCATTTGTGATCTTAATTAGCCAAAATATTCATAGAATTCTCCTTAAGAATTTTTTTTGAAAAGTCTTATGTTGATGTGTAATTTCCACTGTCATTTTCCAGCATTCATTGTTGTATAATAGTATTCCTAAAATGTTGCTCTTGTATATTCTGAGTTTTTTTCTTCAAACTAAATCCCTCTGACTTTCATCTATTGATAAGTATGGCAAATGCTTGATTTGCTTTGTTTTTTCTTGATGTTACATCCCTTTCAGAACCTCCAATTAGAGTAACTTTACTTCCGAGGTAAATAGATTCTTTAACTGCCTCTATAGCTTCATCATTTGACATAATTTAATTTTATGTTTTGAAATTATTTTCCTTTTTCTAGTGTTTATTTTGAGTCCTATCTTAAGGGTTGTTGCTGAAAGTCTTTCAATCTTTTCCTGAGTGTCACAGACGGCTTGATATAAGGCCGATGTCACCCGAATAGTCCAAATCCTTTGAAACAGAGGTGAGTGACCACTTGATGTCTCTTTTTCTATCTCGCGAAACTTCCTTCATCAGCCAGTCAATGGCCACATTGAACAGACAGGGGGATAGTATGCATTCCTGGCTGACTCCTGTGTTGATTTATTATTGCGGTATATTAACTTTTTATGTCTTAAGCAACTGACTATACTTCGACTAGGCATGGAAAAAAATACTCTCTTTTTTTTTTTGGGGGGGGGGGGGGGGGGGGGGGGGGTCTTCTATTACATTTAATTGTTACATTGAATCGCTCTATCCAGTTTAGTTAAGTTGAAGTTGAGTTGGGTCAAGAATTGACATCACAGCACTCGGGCATTCCCATGCGCTCCGTCCCCATCTTCAGCAGCCAGCGCAGAGTTCCAATAGTGATGGTACCGGTCACATTCTGGTTTTATGTCCGTCTCGCTTTTCCTCTGAGTGTAGCGAGTTGGCCAAACATTCTGGTTACACCCAGGTGCCTCATTCTCTCCAGGCCATAAAAATATTGTTTCTCTAGTGATTCCGTTGCTTGTTCCTAAAGGGCCTTGACCACATCTGCCTTGTCATGTATTATTCACCACCTAGTAGTGCAGATCCAGCCAATCTTTCTGCCTGTTCATTACCCACCACGCCGGCATAGCCTGGAGAAAAGATCCAAAGTATGCTCACTCCCGTGACCTTCCCAGTATAGCTTGCCACTCTGCTCGAAGTATCCCTGTCTTCACCTTTCTCAGCATGCTTTCAGAGTCTGTTACAATTACGTATGCATTTTGTTCTCTAGCCACCAGAGAGCTGCAGTTACCGTCTCCACCTCCATTCTCATGCTAGATGCTGTGATCTCGTATGCTAGGCTGTCTTGCCATAAAGATTTTCCAAGGGCTGTTGCTACGAACCCCCTGGCACTTCCCTTTTTAAGTTGTGTGCCGCAAATGCTTTTTTTTTTTTTTTTTTTTTGTTAAAGTGAAGTCGGAGTAGTTCATGAACAAGACTGGGGGAGATAGAACAATGGGAAAGTTCTAGAAACTGCTGAGACAGAGAGCAAAAAGGAGCAGCCCATCTCAGTTGATACGATTTACTGTGAAAATGGCCAGATTTTCACAAATGACAGTGAGAAGAGGGAGGCTTTTCTGCAAAGATTTTTTCGAGCTGACTGAAAAGAGTGACCGAACAATCAGAAGTGCTGCTGTCGGTTATCTTACTAGAAAAATCGGGATAAGATGTATGTGAACGTCGTGCAAATGCTGAAGAAGACAAAAGACATTGCGCCTGGACCGGATAGAGTTAGATATAGTCATATGAGAAGTTTAAGTGTTTCAACAGTATTGCAACAGTGGCAGTTCCAATAGACTGGCTGGATAATTACTTCATTCTACTCCCGCAGCCAAATAAAGATCATACTAAATAGAATGGTTATAGAATTCTTCTTCTTCTTCTTCTTCTTTTTCTTCTTCTTCTTCTTCTTCTTCTTCTTCTTCTTCTTCTTCTTCTTCTTCTTCTTCTTCTTCTTCTTCTTCTTCTTCTTCTTCTTCTTCTTCCTCATCCTTTTCATCCTCACAGGGGGTGCAGGTTACGCCATCGTCCGGAAAGACGGAAAGGTGCCAAACAATTAGCTAATTCATCTTGTGTTTCAGATTAACATATGTCTTGTGCCAGGATTAGCCAGTAAAAGACCTGTTCTGCATTATACAGTACAATGGTTCCCTGTCAGCTCAGATTTGGGGACAGCTGTTATTTATCAGGGTCCGCCACGGACTGATAATTCTAAATGATGACTTAGGTAAAGGACCCTTTTCCACACCTTCAGGCCTATAGCGCATCTAGGCCTAGACGTATATATTTTAGAGACCAAACAGCACTCGATGGTTGATGTGGTTAACATAACGCCGGCCGCCTTTACCTCTAATGACTCTACCTGGTACCTAATTAAGGTTGCGTCGACCTGGGAGCCAATGTCTTTTTTTAAAAGTTCGGCTCCGTCAGGACTTGAATCCGCTACCTTCGGATCCGCAAGCAAGTGTCTAGCCGCTACACCATGGTGGCTTTCTAATTCTAGTCATAATGGGAAACCTTTTATAATATATACGTAATGAAATCACAAGAAGGACTGCATTCTCAAGATGGAAGTGTTTCTGTTGTTAACGAAATCACACATCACTAAAGAGAAGAAAACAGAGACTGGTGAAATATGTCGGCCACATTAAAAGACATAACACGTTTTAAAACAATACCGGGGAAGGGGGGAGGTGGGTGTTGAAGGCAGGAGAACAAGAGATAGGCAACGATACAACTGAGGGGACCACATCAAGAGATAGACGAGCGTTTTGAGAGAATTTACAACCAAGACAAGAAACAGAGCGTGTGGAAGATTCATTGCAGCCAACCTTTTTTGTGGCGACGGCACCGGATTGACTGAATACTGTGATGTGGTTAAGTAGGCCCATTTCTTACTCTTCCTATAAATAAAGAACCCTTTCCCGCCCCTTCATGTGTATTAGGCATATAGGGCTAGACCTATATTTTATCGGCACTTGCCGAATGATGTAGTCAATAATACGCAGGTCGCATTTACTTCACTGGATTTTACAGGTTCTCATTTTAGGCTGGCTCGACTTGACCAATAAGGTCATTTCTGCAGGAGGAAAAAGTTCGTTTTCTTTCGCATTTGTACCTAGACTTTCGGATCTGCTTGCTTGTTGCACCCCACCAGGACATCACACAAGCGATAAACACCCGGTGACACAAAGTGCCACCATGCGGATGAGGATTACCCGTGGAGAGGTCTCGGAAACCTCTTTCAGCCGTTATGGCCACATTTGTGGGGGTTCAAAAAACGAAAAATTGCATCCTTCAAGGGGACGGTAAGTATAAAATACATCACGGTTGTTCTCTGACTCTTATACATCTGAAATAATCTGTAAGAACTTAGATTTTCACAAATCTGCTATAATTCGTCTTTTATCCGACTAAATACTGTAACACAACAAAACCCACATAGTTTACACTTATCATGCAGAAGAACAAACTATTCCGACTAAATCCAGGAACACAGCCGATATGGAATTTCCCAATAAAATGTGTCAGATCAGATAACTGAAACTGTACACAATTCAGTAAAGATAGTTTAAACAAGCTTTCAAATGACTCTATAATCATATATTAATGTTGTTTACGTTATACCATTTGCGTATACCTGATTTTCCTCTAGCCATATTTCTAGTTTCTCATCTTAATCTCCATAATATCATCATTATATAATTTTTGTTCTGATGTTTAGACAAACACATGATAAAATAGGGTGTTCTTGTTTCGTGCATTTGATTTATTATTTCGTCCAATCAAAGGATAAAAGTAATTTCAGTTATTACTTAACGTCCTTTTTAGGACGTAATTTTTTGTTATTTGAAGCCCCACTCTGGCTTTTGCCAGGGGCCGCAATATAGGCAGGCCATAAATATGGCCAATTGTCTGAACGCGGTTTCTGGGACCTCTCCACGGCGATCCTCATCCGCATGATGGCACTTTGTGTCATCGGGTGTTTATCACTTGTGTGATGTCCTGGTGGGGTAGAAAGTCAGTCAGTCAGTCAAAAGTAATTTCCAAATTTTTAATTGGGAGTAGCCATTATTGTATCGATCACTGAATAACGAAACTGTGAAATGAAAATTGTAAAATATTTCAAACAATACTTACCAGTAAAGCCAACACAAGAGGGCGTTCCCGAGTTAGTTGATAATGGCTCACATGAAAATTAATAATGGAAAGTCCAATGTCTAAAAATACATCGCACTGTCACGGAAATCCCCTGTTCTAATAATAGCAGAATACGTCTGTTACCTTACATCAATATGTGGAGCAAAGGCCCTCGAAAAGCTCACGCCTAGTCGTTCTATCATTTGTTACCGCATGAAGTTTACATCATGTCCTCACCATCTTTGTTCCTTCACTCAGTAGTTCATACTCTGTATTTAAAAAAAAATATTTTCTGTCCTTTTCTTTCCTTTCATTTTAACCTATCTCGGGGATACCAAGATTTCTTGAGGAGTTCCCGGAAGAGTCCAATATTATAGGGTGTTAGAATTCGTGTTAAGCGGTGTTTATTTTACACCCTGACACTCCTATACTATTGGGCTTTCGTGAGATGGGGTTAAATAACGGGACAAATCCTTCTTTTCACTACTTCTCATCTTTTAAATTGGGAAAATTAAGATGGGGGCAGCTTCAGTCCTTTGACCTTGTTGGTTCCAGTGCAAAGCAGAACTTCTTTGCTGCTTAGTTAGGATGCTATTAGCTTTCTTTTCAATTGTTGTCCTATCCAACTTCTTTTCTTCAACTTCTTGATTCACTTAAATTGTTGTATTTCATTCCAATTTCTACACAATAATTCCCTCTGTTATGCGCAGGGATAACTTAATGACATTTTTGTTTTGTTTTTAATTTATTGTTTCAGCTGGTCTCCTGTTCAGTTCCTTACAGTCGTACTGATTTAACATTGAAGCAAAATATTTTAAGTCTGGTGGTAGTTTTAATTACCTCTTATTTCTACATAATTTCAAGATCTAGGAAAACTATCAAAACTCTTCGCTTTTGTATTTGTAATTTTTCCAGTCTGCGTTGCGGTACCTGACACTGAGTCTACTACAATCTAAACTGTACACTATATGCAGCCAGTCTGCTATAATCTAAATTTTAAAATATATGCAACCAGTCTACTCTAATCTAAATTGTACAATAGTTACAGCCATTCTACTCTAATCTAAATTGTAAAATGTATACAGCTTCTCTACTCTAATCTAAATTGTACAATATTTAAAGCCAGTCTACTATAATCTAAATTATACATTATATACAGCCAGTTTACTCCTGTCTTAATTGCACAATCTACTTCAAAATCTATTTCAGCGTTGGTTAGTTCAAGAGGAATGCATTCTAGATGGGTTGATTTGCTGATGGGTGGGGGGAAAAGGGGGGGGGGGGTGCTGGGGTTGCGGTTCTTATTGCTTCCAGTCTATGATTTTCCATTTTCTTCGGCAGAAATAGCAAGAAGAAGTTTTCCTCCAGTCTCATTAAATAAATGCATGCAGTGAATATGAGAAAAGCCAACATCCAGAAAGCTAATAATAAGCACTATCAAACAGTACCAATTTGTACACATGGAATTTTCTTTTTCTTTATCATTCTGCGTCTTTGGGGGTGATTGCTGAAAAAATCACCCGCCACCCTTTATCGCTGCCGTTGGTCTTCTCTTTCTAGTTGGTGACTCCAAGTGTTTGTAGATCTGTCTGGATATTTTCCCTTCGCCTTCTTTTTAGTCTGCCTCTTGGTCATCGATCATTCAGCTTCGTTGTGTCGATAACTGTTACTTCTCTGTCATTCTCTTTCAATGTTTCATCTATTAGCCCCTATGATAACAATTTTCAATGGTAACTGAAACAGTTTATGAATGCGAATATCATCGTGGAAGTGATCCAGAACACCAAAGACAGAGATCTGCGGATATGAATGAACGCCTTCACCAGCTGACAAGGCTATTGATGATAATGATGATGATAATGATGAATGTTATTTGCTGCATCTCCTTCTCTATTCTCCGCTGTTTGCTTGCATGCAAGAGTAAATATTAAAAATATTCAACCAAAAGAAAAAGTGAAACAAAGTTACACATTTTACAGTAAATATGAGAAGTAACACTTCGACGCTACATGACGTCAGCTATTTAATGCTAGATTGGTGTGTGTGTGTGTGTGTGTGTGTGTGTGTGTGTGTGTGTGTGTGTGTGTGTGTGTTTTAGACTAATCTGTTCTCGGTTGGTAACATGACATCGGTCCTTTTACTTCCCAAGGAATTAACTAGTACTGTGCCCATTTTAGGGTGATTCGACCTTGGTGATTTTTCAAAACCCATCCAGAACGGAATCGACCTTCTAACCTTCAGCCTTCAGGTGAGCAAATAGCCAATGTGTTACTGCGTCTCCTGCAATCTTATACTTTACGAAAAATATGTAAATCTGTGTACATGATATGACGCTTTGTGGCAAAAAATGTGAGACAAAAGAAGAAAAGAAAACTTGCTGTATTCATGTTTATTAGTGTATTGTTTCTTTAAAAGATGCACATTCAATTTTTACATCATAATAATAATCGCAAAGAAGGGCTGTGTGGTCTCGAAGCCTTGGTGTCTACTTCAAGTGCTAGATGTTGCGGGTTCAATCCCCGGTAAAGGCTGGTATTTTTTTTACGTGGACTGACTTCTACTAAATCCCCATCGTCTCTGGGTAGTGAGGTCGGACGCCCGTGTGCATTGTTGCGCACGTAAAACATCCCTTGGCAGTTGGAAATTGAAACCTAACGGCGCTGCCCAGGCAAAATTTGCAGTTAAACAAAAATGTACCTAAAGTATGTCAGGATCCTCGTCGGTGCTACACAGCCTGTGCACTGAGCTGAGCTTCTTCGAACTCACTTGAGTTCGAAGAAGAACGAAGCACTTACAGGTTACTACCCGTGTGCCATGATGTTGATCCGTTTTTCAAACCTCAAACCTCAAACCATAAAGTGTTCGCTACAGTATTCCTGAAAAATAAAATACCTAAAAAGATGCTGGTATTGGTTAGCACCAGAAAGTGGAAAACACTTACTTATAACTGATGTAGAAAATCCTAGTTGGTAGTCATACTGTAAATATTTCCGTTATGTCTACAGTGCAGTTTGATGGCAACAACTCAAAACGAACTACAGACAATGGTTTATAACAAATGAAAGATAGCCAAAAATTAATAGATGATACACGCATGGACATAGTTAAAGGTTTTTTTTTTTTTTTTTGCACTCATACACAGCAACTCATTTAGACCAAATTAAACCGCATCCTCATTTCGATAACTTTATTTGTAGGTGTAACTGCTCTGAATTGTTTCAGTCTTCAAGCCGATTATTTCTGTATAACAATGATTGGCGGTCTTCTGAAGAAGAGCGTTGTCACAACGTCAAACAATTCACTTCGATAATGTCATTCTTGTGTATTCGAATGCTCTGAAACGTTTCGAAGTCTTCAATTCGTCTGTTTCTGTAAATCCATACTTGGCGCTCACTCGGAATCTTCACCTGAAAAAAATCTGTGCAAACGTGACAACACTTTCGCTTTCGATTTGGAAGTGACGCACATTCACAATGGGGGTTTACATCTAAAATTAGCTGGTTAACAATTAAAACGGAGATGGCTATAGCAATGCAAAGATTCAACAGCCTAAAAAGTCTATGGTTAAGCACCAGCAAGGAGATCAATATTAGAATTTTGAGAGCATGCATCTTCGCTGTAGCAACATATGGATGTGAGTCGTGGACTATCTCACAGTCCTTAAGAAAAAGAGAATAGGGGCTTTTGAGCTGAAATGCTATAGAAAGATTCTCAGAATATCTTGGACAAAAGAAAAGGAAAAATACTTACATCTTGAAAGATCTTAACATTAAGGAAGACTGGCTAATAAACAGCATCCTGTCTTAGAGCACGACTTCTAGAACGGACTCTAATAATTTTATTCAAGCTAAAACCAATTACTAGACTTCAGCCAAGACTCCCTAATAGAAAACTAAAAACCTTGTTAACAGCCTCTCGTAAAATCAAACTTTACTTGTATTTCCATGTCTTTCTTCAGATCACAGATTAGGATGTCCAAAGGTAACCTCACAAAACGCCTGTAGTATGATCCTAGATGACCAATTGGTGAGATGATGATGACGTCGATAACACGAACCGTCTGATCAAAGTTCTCGTGGAAGTCCTTGTCGTTATCGTGTGTCGAGTCGTCAGGGTTTGCAGAAAGAAACAGTTTTAATGTAAAAGAAGACCTACATTGTTGTATGTAGGTCAACAAATAATGATTCTTTCACTGATTAACTAATTTAAGAAACGACAGCACTGTACACTGGGCGAACGCATAGGTGCTTCGTCTCCCGCAGCAGATGTCTAAAGATGCTGACTCTGCCCGTAGCCCACTGATTATACATGCGTCCTTCTCTTCTCCCTACACATCCATCCTTGCCGGATCCACGCCAAATTCCTTGCTCACATATTCTTTTACAAGTTATTGTATCTAATCTGATTTCTTCTATCTGTTTTCGTTCATAAATAGCCTTCAGAATGCCTCCCTTGTCCAGTAAGAGTGTTTGCGTAGCTATATCTTTTGTGGCCATAAAATCCGCTCTCTCATTCCCTCACATTCCTACATTTTCCAGATAATATATCCACGTAATGCATGATACCTATTTAGTATCATCATCGGAACGATTTAACTATTCTGCTCCTCTTTCAGTTACATTAGCCAAGTGTTGGTGAAGTGTAAGCATCTTCTGTGTCAGGAATGTCCGTACACAGAAAACATTGGGCATATTGGCGTGGGAGCCTCAGCGGTTTAAACTTTTTATGGATGGTATCAGTGAGCCAGAGCATTGTTTAAGTACGTAATTGTAGGGACAGTAGTTGTAGTAGTAGTAGAAGTAGTGGTAGCAGCAGCAGCAGTAGCTGCTGATGTTGCTGCTGCTGGTGATGCTGCTGCTGCTTCTTCACTAATAGTAGTAGCTGCAGGAGCAGCAGTAGTTGTTGTAGTTGTTGCAGTAGTAGTGTTTACAGTTTGAAGTTGTCGGGAGAGTAGTAGTAGTAGTAGTAGTAGTAGTAGTAGTAGTAGTAGTAGTAGTAGTAGTAGTAGTAGTAGTAGTTGTAGTTGTAGTTGAAGCAGTAGAAGCAGCAGAAGCACCAGCAGCAGCAGCAGCAGCAGCAGTAGTAGTAGTATGTTGTAACATAAGTAATAACATTTTATGTTTGTTTACACACACACACACACACACACACACATATATATATATATATATATATATATATATATATATATATATATATATATATAAAGTTTATTCTTGATACCATCGTTCTATGTTTCGCATGATCTTCTCTCTGCTCTGTATTTATTGTTTCTTTGAAGTGGTTCTATACGGTAGTTGCTATCAGGGCCTTCTCATCAGATGGCCAAACCATTTCATCTGTTGATCTTTAAATATATTGAATAAATGGTTTCAGTGTTTTTCTAGTATCTGAAAGACAATTTTTCAAGTGAAAGACATAATTTGAGGTGCAAATTAACAAGCATCGATCAGCATTTATTATAGTTGAGTGGAAAAGTAAAGTTAGAGTGCACATCAGACAATAGAAATATTGAAAGGTGTATTACACTGAGATCTGAACATTCATCTTCAAATGTCGATATAGGGCAATTAATACAACTAACGTACTTCGACACATGAAAGACAGTGGAAAGCAAGAAAGGGTAGATAGAACAAGTCCTTCAGAAAAGAAACAGGGAGAAATGAAAGAAGTCGGACTTATCAACACAGATTAAACAATTTACTTGCGCTCATTGTTCTTGGTGAAAGTCTGTGGATACTTCTGTATCAGTGCCTTGCCTCTCCTGGTAACGCTGAAGTGATGGGTTGATTTTCCAGCGTTATTAATTATCTTTTCCTCTTCAAATGAACACGAGGTCTAGAACAAAAAGGAAACAAGGCAGATATTTATCGTTATCATCACCATCGTCATCATCCTCATCATCACTTTCTTCACTATAATTATTATCATCATCATTATCATCATTACCATCATTATCATCACTATAAATAATATCGTCAGTATCATCATCATCATTATATAGTTATTATCATCATTATCATCATCATCATCATTATAATTATTGTCACCAATATCATCACACTATAACTATTATTATCATTATTCTAAAATTATTATTATCATTATCATCATCACTGTAATCATACTAAAATTTTTATCATCATAATCCTCATAATTATGATCATCATCATTATCATCGTCGTCAACATCAGTATCATCGCTATCATCATCATTATCATGAACGACATTATCACTATCATCATATCCTCGCCATCCCCGGAAATCTTTCAGCAGAACTGTGCCGAACTTATGAGAGACAGTTACCTAACGTGTAAAGTGTACTTTTACTTGCAACAAATGCCCTCAAGGCAGGGCATTACAAATCCTTTCATGAGCCATGCGGTGCACGCGTGTCTTGAGCACTTTTTTTTTTTTTTTTTTGGTTCCACTAATGTGGTGTGTGTGTGTTTGTGTGTCTATATATATATATATATATATATATATATATATATATATATATATATATATATATATATATATATATATATATATAAAGACGCGGGAGCCCGAAGACAACTTATCACAGACATCAGAAGGAGACAGTTATCATTTTTCGGCCATGTTATGAGAAGAGGGAAAATAGAACATGTTGTGACCACTGGAAAGATATGTGGAAGGAGAGATAGAGGAAGACAACGAGAGAAGATGCTTGACAGTCTTGTCGGCACACGAACTGATACATGCTGCAGGAGATCGCAGATTATGGAGAGGCATGATCGCCCACGCCAGTCGGCAAGGCACCTGATGATGTATATATATATATATATATATATACTTATATATAAAGATCTTAACATCAAGGATTGGCTAATAAACAGCATCTTTTCTCGGAAGCTGAAATATTTTGGTCATATCAAGCGCCACGACGGACTGGAAGAAACTATAGCAGAAGGCATGGTACCAGGAAGGAGGTTCAGGGGCCGACCGACACGAAGATGGGCACAGGATATAAGTGACTCCTTGAGTGTGAAAGTGCATGAGGCAGGAGAACTGGCGAGAGACCGAGTTTTTTTTTCAGGCAGACTGTGATGAGAGCGACGTTCTGCAAAGGACCTGCTACATGATGATGATGACGATGATATATATATATATATATATATATATATATATATATATATATATATATATATATATATATATATATATATATATATATATATTCCCTTACACTTGCTATAAGTATCTTCTTTTCAGCATACCGAGCTTTTGTGGTTTATTGCTGCAGGTATCAACCGCCTCTATTCATATCTCTGGTTGACTTTCGCTTTCCAGTTGGTGACCTCAAGTGTTTGCAGGTGTTTCTGGACATTATCCTTTCATCTTCTTCTTGGTCTGCCTCGTGGTTTACGACCATGTAGTTCCCTTGTGTAAACATGTTCCTTTTTTAGCTCTCTGTCACCTGACATTCTCTCAATATGCCCCAGCCATTTCAGTTTATTAGCTTTCATGATGCCAGTAATCAGTGGGGATTTGAACAGATTATGAATTTCGTTGTTGATTCTTATTCTCCATTCCTCGCTGTTTGCATCTTTACTGTGTCTAGAGCTTCGGTGTAAGACTGTTTTAGAAAATTTGTAATAAGACTTCATCTCCTTTAGTTGTGCTCCAAGTTTTAGAGCCATATAAAACGACTGGTCTCATCAACGTTTGGGTCATATTGTTGCGAGAAAGAGACTTTGACTTTAGTATATGTTAAAGGGCATAGTTTACTTTATTTCCATATTGTATTCTAGATAATATTTCTTTTCTCGGCATGTTGGCACAGTTTAAATTTTCATCCAAGTACTTATATGTTTCCACTGCTATGATTTTCATATTATCCACTTGTATGTGACCGAAATTGATATCCTTTCCCTGTCTAGTTATTGTCAAGTAATCTGTTTTTTCTTGATTGATAACTAGTTCCATTTTGTGAGCTGCTTTATTTCACAGAGTCATTGATTTTACCGTTTCTAGTTCTTTTTATTTAATTTTTTTTTTCTCAGCGATATCACTGTCAATTGCACAACCAAGTAGTCTTGTAGTTAACACTGTTATTTATCTCATCTAAAGTACTAGAATTATAGTCATATATTTTGATGAACTATACCGAATAAAGTATGCCCTTGTAGCTGCATATTTAGTGAGACGACCACAAAGATTAAAAAAATACACACGTAGCTACAAATTCTTTAACACACACATACAACTATTTATGGAAACATAACTGTATCAATGATTAGTCCATTAACCATTAATAGATTATGAAGTGAGTATAATGAAATCAATTGTTGGAATGTATATTCCGTTTGGAATCGAACAATATTACGAAATACTAGCAGAATATAATGGGAATATCCGTTTATTTAATTTATAGATATCACGTGTTACGGGAATTCCAGACTGACTTTGTATTCTTTTTTCGGTGCTTTTTTAATATCCTACCCTAAACAGGGGAAATCCACAGGTCAGAGGACAGTCTAATATTTCAGGGGGTGGTAGATTTGATGCATGCAGTCTTGGGACCTAAGCTGTACGTGGGAAGTAGGTGGGTTGGGGTTAGGACCAGTTCTAAATAATTAGGGTTTGTTGAAAGCATCAGAAAGCAGGGCAACATAGTCTTACCACCCTCTAAAATCTTGGACGGTCATGTGATGTCATCTGGGGGTAGGATATTAATAAAGAACCCTTCTTTCTTCTTCTAGAAAGGGCACATTTTAGAGTTAAAAATCTACCCAAGTATTTCAGGATCTTCGCCGGTGCTACAGAGCCTGTGTCCTGTGCTGAGCTTTTTCAGACTCAGACTTCAGTTAGAAGAAGAACGAAGCAGTTATGAGTTACTATCCGTGTGTCATGATGTTAATCCGTTGTTCAAACATCAAAACCCAAACCTATTTCTTCTTCTAGACTTTATCCCCCGAGTGAAGCATAGGCCATCAGCCAACTCCCGCCAAATCTTTCTATACTTTGCTATGGCATGCAGCTCATCCCATACCGTACCCATAATTTTTCTTCTTTTGGGGTCGGCTTTAATTGATATGCCCTTGAATGTTCTCGTTTGAAGCCCTTCTAATTATGTTCTCGGGTTTCTCCAGCGTGTTCAAGATGTTATGGTCACCATTCGCTTGTCCACATGGACAAAGTTCTGAATCCAGTCTTGTATGTCTTGTACACGTCCGACTTTAGCTATACATAGAGTCAGGCGTGGTTTTGTACACACGGCTGCAGAGTCTGTTGTGTCCAATACAGTCTAAATATAACAGTATGTTTCTTTCGTGTGGTGAGTTTGATTCGGTCTTCAGGCCAGTATCCTGGATGGGAAGTGTTCCAATGAGTTTTAACGGTTGCCTTGACCTGAGTTTTATTTCCCTCATTATGTGCATCCAGTATCTGCCTGTTCTGTATGACTTCCAGTTTTCCCTTTGTTTTATTCATTTCCCTCGATGTTGCAGTGGCCTAGGATTCATTACACCACACTATGCTTGGTTAGTTGATCCATTTGAATTAGCACAAATATAAGCTCTTTGAACTGTAGCTGCTAAACGTTTTATATTGTTTGCATACTGAGCTAGCATCTTGGCTTGATTTGCGAAAACAAAATAAAAAACTCGGCATCTCCGCTGGTGGAGCTGCTGGTTATAATTGTGACTAGGTTACATGCGCCATACAAAAATGATTTAACATTGCTCGCAACTAAGTAGCTCTGAAAAGAATTCTTGCAGAGTTTATGCGAATAAAGGAGACAGACCTAAACACTGTCACGACCGGCGACGAAGTCGTCTACCTGTGAGCCGATATGCGACCCGGTTGACGATGAAATAGCATCTGTCAGTGTAACGTTTTTATATGACCCCCCCCCCCCCTTTCCCCCTCACCACACCCTTTTTTTCCAGGACAACTGAGGTTTCCGTAGGTTTCAGCTTCTAAAAGTCAAGGGTTCAAATCCGAATGAAGTCAGATGTGTATGTACACGCGGATGTGTATGTGTATATACGCACGCATGAGTATGTACGCGCCCATGTGTACGTACGCGCGCATGTATATGTACGCGCGCATGTGTATGTACGCGCGCATGTGTATGTGAAGAAGTATAATTTAACACGAGGGGAGCTTTAAAAAAAAACCTGTAAAGTGTGAAGGAAATTACAAAAGTGGGGAGGCCATTAAATGTCATTGTGACCTCGCCGTGTTTGTCTGCAGCGTGATGTAACGTGCTTAACATTCTTGACATTCTTAACCAATGAACTGACAGGTTACAAGGCAAAAAGTATTTTATCTTTATTTTTTTTATTTTTTTTTTCTTAATTACTTTTTAGGCTTTTTTCTAAAGCCTCACTCAATTATCAAATTACAATATGAATTACATCGCTGTAGGTTGCATTCATGGTTGGTTTTTATTTTATTTTTTTGGTATAGTTTTTACAGGATGAGGTAGCCAAACTCAAGCTCAACCCTACCCTTAGTCGCTTCTTACGACATGCCTGGTAGGGTGCAGTATCACTATTCTTTGCTCCCCGTGAGAATAGAGGGAATTAAATGGTATGATAGAATAACTAATGTAGAGCTTTGGGAGAGAACTAAACAGGCTCCAGCGGACCAAGAGGTGAGGAAAAGATGCTGTCGTTGGATAGGACACACACTGAGAAAATAGGAGAACAGCATTACTAAAATGTCTTTGCATTGGAACCCACAGGGGCATAGGAATAAAGGAAGGCCAAAAAACACATGGAGAAGAGAGCTGGAGAACGAGGTTTGAAAGATGGGGAGGACATGGGGAGAGCTCCATGCAATGGCGAAGGCTAGAACGACTTGGCCTGAGTTGGTTGAGGGCCTGTGCTCCATTGGGGGATAGAAAGGCAGAAGAGAAGAGAGGTTTCATTACTAACTATTGCTGTTTTATATCGCCTTGGATATATCATGCCGCACTTCCGCCCCTCGCTCCTGCACTCCATGATATGATTCAGTTTGTCTGATAAAAATTATGGAATCTCTGTTTACATTCAAACTGGCAATAGTTTCCTCGTCATGTAGCTCTTTTCCTTTGTAGTACCATTGTTGGAACTCATGGCTGACTTTTACCTGAAACAGATGTGCAAAGGAATCCATTGTGAGAAAGCTGATGAATATTTTTACAACGAAAACTACTACACTAAAGTAACGGATCTTGTTTATGCCATCAAGTTGTGTTACGTTTTTTCCTCGGTGGGGGGGGGGGGGCTGAGTGGTCTCAAGTCATCGGGTCCGCCTTGAGTACTACAGGTTCCGGGTTCAATCCCTGGAAGGGTTGGGATTTTTTTCACGTGGACTTGGACTTTAAGTAATTCCCCCTGGTCTATGGGTAGTGAAATCGGACCCCATGTGCATTGTTGCGCACGTAAACAAATCTGAGCTGAGCGTCTTTGGACTCAGACATGAGTTAGAAGAAGAACGGAGCACTTATGTGTTACTTCCTGTGTGCCATGATGTTGATCCATTGTTCAGAAACCTCAAACGTTTTTTCTTAGCTATATTATCACAGTTACTATAGACTATGCTACTAACGTATAGAAGATGTCGAGGTCGATTTCTACTGCGATATAAAGCGGGGCATGAATGATACAGGTATTGGCGTGGACTCGTGGGAACAAAATACTATGGACTGTATTGTGTGTGTGGGGGGGGGGGGCACATCAGGGAGGGAATAAGAATGAAGGAAGATATGATTGCAGAACGGATACGAGCTGAGCGTCTGAGAAGAAACAAACTAAACACAAATGGCCACAATAACGGTACTGAGATCCCAGGCTGTGGAAAATTTTTCTTAACGCTGGCGGGTCTTGTTAGTCACACTCGCGATCGCCATGGGCTATGACTCCCATGCCTCCTCATAGCGCAACATAACACTAACGCCTAGGAAATACGGAAAAGTGTCAATCAATGCTACTAACAGAGAGGATACTTTATCTTCTTTGCGTTTAGCAGCTGTAAAATCCAGCGGAAAGTTATGGTTGTTCGTCCACTTCTGGACTTTGGTCTTGTTAAAGAATTTGAATTTTTGCGTGCATTTCCATTTTACATATCTGGCTTTTTTATGCAGACTCTTGGTTCATCGCCTCTCTGCCGGATACAATCAGGCTGTAAAGGAAACATACCTAATTGTTCGCCTTCTACAAAATGCTTGTTAATGAACAGTGCATCTAAAAACCCGCATCCATAGAGGGCCTTGGCATTCATTTAATGGGGGGAGGGGTGGAAACAGAAAGGCCTTTTTCAAACTCCATCAATAGAAACCTGAAAAGCAAACACACAGGGAGATTTAGACTGCACGATATCTTTCATCGAGGCTACTAGCCTACTGGTATAAGGTTTCTGTGTTTCTGATAGAAGGATCGAAGAAGAAGAAGAAGAACACTAGGTGTCCCTGCACTTTGAACTTTGTCCTGCGTGCTGTCTTCATAGGCAGCAGCCACTCCAGGGTGCCTTTACTGACTTTGGTTACAATGTCTCCTATTTTGACCTCGAAGATGACATCGACGTGTTTTACCAGAATTTAAGTATCTGGCCACATGTATAACATCAGATGGAAGATGTTTAACTGAGATAAGAAACAGAATAGGACAGGCAAAAACTGCATTTTTATAAAATGAAGAACATCTTGTGCAATATATCCTTGTCATTGAGGTTAGAAAAAAAATTTTGCTTTCTTTTTTAATCCATTTTAACATACGGCTGTGAATCTGGACAACGGGAGGGAGTCCAAAAAATTTCTGAGGCCCCAGGAGTGGTTTTGAAGAATGCTTAGAATACTTTGGAAGCAAAAAAAGCAACCAAGAGGTTTGAAAGAGGCGGAGTCCCAAAAACACTCATCAAGACATCAAAGGAAAAAATCATCATTTTTCCTATATTTTAGAAGAGGGAAATGATCATGCTTGACCATGGGGAAAAATCTTGGAAGGGGGACAGAGAAAGACAAAGAGAGAATGCTTTAAGTCTTGTTGCATGGCGGAGGTTTTGTCGGCACACGAACGATAATGTGCAGGGAACGCAGATTGGGAGGGGCATGGTCCCCCCGCCAGCGGAAGGCACCTAAAAATGATGATCATAAAAGACTTTAAAAAAAAAAAAAAAAACACCCAAAAAAATGA
>CAJHNH020005085.1:0-26171 GCA_905116865.2 Candidula unifasciata | reverse complement strand
TAGACACGCTAGAGGCAGTGTAGTTAATCTGGATGTCTGATTTGGCATTTTTGTACAATCTGGGGGCAACAATTGAGATAACATAAAAATTACCACAAGTGACAATTTTGCAGAATTTATGGCTTTCGCGTTTGGCCAAAATAATATTTTCCAAAAAGTTGCCAATTTAGTCTCAGTCTATCATTTCACACTTAACGAGATACTCTAGATGAGAAATTGGACACTTTGGAGCTCGTTGGTGACAGAAAAATAGTTAAGATAAAAGTGAAAAACAAATTTTACGAAGAATTGTTCCTAACAACTTGTTTGTGTCCTACCACTAAACATTGAGTCCCAGACAATTATTTTACACATGAATAGACACGCTAGATGCAGAGTATGTAAACTGAATGTCTGATTTGGCATTTTGGTACAATCTGGTGGCAACAATTGAGATAACATAAAAATGACCACAAGTGACATTTTTCCAGAATTTATGCCTTTCGCGTTTGGCCAAAATCATATTTTCCAAAAAGTTGCCAATTTAGTCTCAGTCTATCATTTCACACTTGACGAGATACTCTAGATGAGAAATTGGACACTTTGGAGCTCATAGGTGAAAGAAAAATAGATAAGATAAAAGTGAAAAACAAATTTTACGAAAAAATGTTCCTAACAACTTGTTTGTGTCCTACCACTAAACATTGAGTCCCAGACAATTTTTTTACACATGAATAGACACGCTAGATGCAGAGTAGTTAAACTGGATGTCTGATTTGGCATTTTGGTACAATCTGGGGGCAACAATTGAGATAACAAAAAAATGACAAGTGACATTTTTCCAGAATTTATGCCTTTCGCGTTTGGCCAAAATAATATTTTCTAAAAAGTTGCCAATTTAGTCTTAGTCTATCATTTCAAACTTGACGAGATACTCTAGATGAGAAATTGGACACGTTGGAACTCATAGGTGACCGAAAAATAGATAAGATAAAAGTGAAAAACAAATTTTACAACGAAATATTCCTAACAACTTGTTTGTGTCCTACCACTAAACATTGAGTTCCAGACAATTATTTTACACATGAATAGACACGCTAGATGCAGAGTAGTTAAACTGGATGTCTGATTCTGAATTATTGTACAATCTGGGGGCAACAATTGAGATAACATAAAAATGACCACTAGTGACAATTTTGCAGAATTTATGCCTTTCGCGTTTAGCCAAAATAATATGTTCCAAAAAGTTCCCAATTTAGTCTCAGTCTATCATTTCACACTTGACGAGATACTCTAGATGATAAATTGGACACTTTGGAGCTCGTTGGTGACAAAAAAATAGATAAGATAAAAGTGAAAAACAAATTTTACGAAGAATTGTTCCTAACAACTTGTTTGTGTCCTACCACTAAACATTGAGTCCCAGACAATTATTTTACACATGAATAGACACGCTAGATGCAGAGTAGGTAAACTGAATGTCTGATTTGGCATTTTGGTACAATCTGGGGGCAACAATTGAGATAACATAAAAATGACCACAAATGACATTTTACCAAAATGTATGCCTTTCGCGTTTGGCCAAAATCTTATTTTCTAAAAAGTTGCCAATTTAGTCTTAGTCTATCATTTCACACTTGACGAGATACTCTAGATGAGATATAAGGCACTTTGGAGCTCATAGGTGACAGAAAAATAGATAAGATAATAGTGAAAAACAAATTTTACGAAGAAATGTTCCTAACAACTTATTTGTGTCCTACCACTAAACATTGAGTCCCAGACAATTATTTTACACATGAAAAGATACGCTATATGCAGAGTAGGTAAACTGAATGTCTGATTTGGCATTTTGGTACAATCTGGGGGCAACAATTCAGATAACATAAAAATGACCACAAGTGACATTTTTCCAGAATTTATGCCTTTTGCGTTTGGCCAAAATCATATTTTCCAAAAAGTTGCCAATTTAGTCTCAGTCTATCATTTCACACTTGATGAGATACTCTAGATGAGAAATTGGACACTTTGGAGCTCATAGGTGACAGAAAAATAGATAAAATAAAAGTGAAAAACAAATTTTACGAAGAAATGTTCCTAACAAGTTTGTGTCCTACCACTAAACAGTGAGTCCCAGACAATTATTTTACACATGAATAGACATGCTAGATGCAGAGTAGGTAAACTGAATGTCTGATTTGGCATTTTGGTACAATCTGGGAGCAACAATTGAGATAACATAAAAATGACAACAAGTGACAATTTAGCAGAATTTATGCCTTTCGCGTTTGGCCAAAAAAATATTTTCCAAAAAGTTTCCAATTTCGTCTCAGTCTATCATATCACACTTCACGAGATACTCTAGATGAGAAATTGGACACTTTGGAGCTCATAGGTGACAGAAAAATAGGTAAGATAATAGTGAAAAACAAATTTTACGAATGATTGTTCCTAACAACTTGTTTGTGTCCTACCACTAAACAGTGAGTCCCAGACAATTATTTCACACATGAATAGACACGCTAGATGCAGAGTAGTTAAACTGGATGTCTGATTTGGCATTTTTGTACAATCTGGGGGCAACAATTGAGATAACATAAAAATGACAAAAAGTGACAATTTTCCAGAATGTATGCCTTTCGCGTTTGGCCAAAAAAATATTTTCCAAAAAGTTGCCAATTTAGTCTCAGTATATCATTTCACACTTGACGAGATACTCTAGATGATAAATTGGACACTTTGGAGCTCGTTGGTGACAGAAAAATAGATAAGATAAACGTTGCCAATTTAGTCTCAGTCTATCATTTCACACTTGATGAGATACTCTAGATGAGAAATTGGACACTTTGGAGCTCATAGGTGACAGAAAAATAGATAAGATAAAAGTGAAAAACAAATTTTACGAAGAATTGTTCCTAACAACTTGTTTGTGTCCTACCACTAAACAGTGAGTCCCAGACAATTATTTTACACATGAATAGACACGCTAGATGCAGAGTAGGTAAACTGAATGTCTGATTTGGCATTTTGGTACAATCTGGGGGCAACAATTGAGATAACATAAAAATGACCACAAATGACAATTTTCCAGAATGTATGCCTTTCGCGTTTGGCCAAAATCATATTTTCTAAAAAGTTGCCAATTTAGTCTCAGTCTATCATTTCACACTTGACGAGATACTCTAGATGAGAAATTGGACACTTTGGAGCTCATAGGTGACAGAAAAATAGATAAGATAAAAGTGAAAAAACAAATTTTACGAAGAAATGTTCCTAACAACTTGTTTGTGTCCTACCACTAAACATTGAGTCCCAGACAATTATTTTACACATGAATAGACACGCTAGATGCAGAGTAGGTAAACTGAATGTCTGATTTGGCATTTTGGTACAATCTGGGGGCAACAATTGAGATAACATAAAAATGACCACAAGTGACATTTTTTTCCAGAATTTATGCCTTTTGCGTTTGGCCAAAATCATATTTTCCAAAAAAAGTTGCCAATTTAGTCTCAGTCTATCATTTCACACTTGACGAGATACTCTAGATGAGAAATTGGACACTTTGGAGCTCATAGGTGACAGAAAAATAGATAAGATAAAAGTGAAAAACAAATTTTACGAATGATTGTTCCTAACAACTTGTTTGTGTCCTACCACTAAACAGTGAGTCCCAGACAATTATTTTACACATGAATAGACACGCTAGATGCAGAGTAGTTAAACTGGATGTCTGATTTGGCATTTTGGTACAATCTGGGGGCAACAATTGAGATAACATAAAAATGACCACAAGTGACATTTTTCCAGAATTTATGCCTTTCGCGTTTTGGGCCAAAATGATATTTTCTAAAAAGTTGCCAATTTAGTCTTAGTCTATCATTTCACACTTGACGAGATACTCTAGATGAGAAATTGGACACTTTGGAGCTCATAGGTGACAGAAAAATAGATAAGATAAAAGTGAAAAACAAATTTTACGAACGAAATATTCCTAACAACTTGTTTGTGTCCTACCACTAAACATTGAGTCCCAGACAATTATTTTACACATGAATAGACACGCTAGATGCAGAGTAGTTAAACTGGATGTCTGATTTGGCATTTTTGTACAATCTGGGGGCAACAATTGAGATAACATAAAAATGACCACAAGTGACAATTTTGCAGAATTTATGCCTTTCGCGTTTAGCCAAAAATAATATTTTCCAAAAAGTTGCCAATTTAGTCTCAGTCTATCATTTCACACTTGACGAGATACTCTAGATGATAAATTGGACACTTTGGAGCTCGTTGGTGACAAAAAAATAGATAAGATAAAAGTGAAAAACAAATTTTACGAAGAATTGTTCCTAACAACTTGTTTGTGTCCTACCACTAAACATTGAGTCCCAGACAATTATTTTACACATGAATAGACACGCTAGATGCAGAGTAGGTAAACTGAATGTCTGATTTGGCATTTTGGTACAATCTGGGGGCAACAATTGAGATAACATAAAAATGACCACAAATGACATTTTTCAGAATTTATGCCTTTCGCGTTTGGCCAAAATCTTATTTTCTAAAAAGTCGCCAATTTAGTCTCAGTCTATCATTTCACACTTGACGAGATACTCTAGATGAGAAATTGGACACTTTGGAGCTCATAGGTGACAGAAAAATAGATAAGATAAAAGTGAAAAACAAATTTTACGAAGAAATGTTCCTAACAACTTGTTTGTGTCCTACCACTAAACATTGAGTCCCAGACAATTATTTTACACATGAATAGACACGCTAGATGCAGAGTAGGTAAACTGAATGTCTGATTTGGCATTTTGGTACAATCTGGGGGCAACAATTCAGATAACATAAAAATGACCACAAGTGACATTTTTCCAGAATTTATGCCTTTTGCGTTTGGCCAAAATCATATTTTCCAAAAAGTTGCCAATTTAGTCTCAGTCTATCATTTCACACTTGACGAGATACTCTAGATGAGAAATTGGACACTTTGGAGCTCATAGGTGACAGAAAAATAGATAAAATAAAAGTGAAAAACAAAATTTTACGAAGAAATGTTCCTAACAACTTTTTGTGTCCTACCACTAAACAGTGAGTCCCAGACAATTATTTTACACATGAATAGACACGCTAGATGCAGAGTAGGTAAACTGAATGTCTGATTTGGCATTTTGGTACAATCTGGGAGCAACAATTGAGATAACATAAAAATGACAACAAGTGACAATTTAGCAGAATTTATGCCTTTCGCGTTTGGCCAAAAAAATATTTTCCAAAAAGTTGCCAATTTCGTCTCAGTCTATCATTTCACACTTGACGAGATACTCTAGATGAGAAATTGGACACTTTGGAGCTCATAGGTGACAGAAAAATAGGTAAGATAAAAGTGAAAAACAAATTTTACGAATGATTGTTCCTAACAACTTGTTTGTGTCCTACCACTAAACATTGAGTCCCAGACAATTATTTCACACATGAATAGACACGCTAGATGCAGAGTAGTTAAACTGGATGTCTGATTTGGCATTTTTGTACAATCTGGGGGCAACAATTGAGATAACATAAAAATGACCACAAGTGACAATTTTCCAGAATGTATGCCTTTCGCGTTTGGCCAAAAAAATATTTTCCAAAAAGTTGCCAATTTAGTCTCAGTATATCATTTCACACTTGACGAGATACTCTAGATGATAAATTGGACACTTTGGAGCTCGTTGGTGACAGAAAAATAGACAAGATAAACGTTGCCAATTTAGTCTCAGTCTATCATTTCACACTTGATGAGATACTCTAGATGAGAAATTGGACACTTTGGAGCTCATAGGTGACAGAAAAATAGATAAAATAAAAGTGAAAAACAAATTTTACGAAGAAATGTTCCTAACAACTTGTTTGTGTCCTACCACTAAACAGTGAGTCCCAGACAATTATTTTACACATGAATAGACACGCTAGATGCAGAGTAGGTAAACTGAATGTCTGATTTGGCATTTTGGTACAATCTGGGGCAACAATTGAGATAACATAAAAATGACAACAAGTGACAATTTTTCCAGAATTTATGCCTTTCGCGTTTGGCCAAAAAAATATTTTTCCAAAAAAAGTTGCCAATTTCGTCTCAGTCTATCATTTCACACTTGACGAGATACTCTAGATGAGAAATTGGACACTTTGGAGCTCATAGGTGACAGAAAAATAGATAAGATAAAAGTGAAAAACAAATTTTACGAAGAATTGTTCCTAACAACTTGTTTGTGTCCTACCACTAAACATTGAGTCCCAGACAATTATTTTACACATGAATAGACACGCTAGATGCAGAGTAGTTAAACTGGATGTCTGATTTGGCATTTTTGTACAATCTGGGGGCAACAATTGAGATAACATAAAAATGACCACAAGTGACAATTTTGCAGAATTTATGCCTTACGCGTTTGGCCAAAATAATATTTTCCAAAAAGTTGCCAATTTAGTCTCAGTCTATCATTTCACACTTGACGAGATACTCTAGATGAGAAATTGGACACTTTGGAGCTCATAGGTGACAGAAAAATAGATAAGATAAAAGTGAAAAACAAATTTTACGAAGAATTGTTCCTAACAACTTGTTTGTGTCCTACCACTAAACATTGAGTCCCAGACAATTATTTTACACATGAATAGACACGCTAGATGCAGAGTAGTTAAACTGAATGTCTGATTTGGCATTTTGGTACAATCTGGGGGCAACAATTGAGATAACATAAAAATGACCACAAGTGACATTTTTCCAGAATTTATGCCTTTCGCGTTTGGCCAAAATCATATTTTCCAAAAAGTTGCCAATTTAGTCTCAGTCTATCATTTCACACTTGACGAGATACTCTAGATGAGAAATTGGACACTTTGGAGCTCATAGGTGACAGAAAAATAGATAAGATAAAAGTGAAAAACAAATTTTACGAAGAAATGTTCCTAACAACAACTTGTTGTGTCCTACCACTAAACAGTGAGTCCCAGACAATTATTTTACACATGAATAGACACGCTAGATGCAGAGTAGTTAAACTGGATGTCTGATTTGGCATTTTTGTACAATCTGGGGGCAACAATTGAGATAACATAAAAATGACCACAAGTGACAATTTTGCAGAATTTATGCCTTACGCGTTTGGCCAAAATAATATTTTCCAAAAAGTTGCCAATTTAGTCTCAGTCTATCATTTCACACTTGACGAGATACTCTAGATGAGAAATTGGACACTTTGGAGCTCATAGGTGACAGAAAAATAGATAAGATAAAAGTGAAAAACAAATTTTACGAAGAATTGTTCCTAACAACTTGTTTGTGTCCTACCACTAAACATTGAGTCCCAGACAATTATTTTACACATGAATAGACACGCTAGATGCAGAGTAGTTAAACTGGATGTCTGATTTGGCATTTTTGTACAATCTGGGGGCAACAATTGAGATAACATAAAAATGACCACAAGTGACAATTTTGCAGAATTTATGCCTTACGCGTTTGGCCAAAATAATATTTTCCAAAAAGTTGCCAATTTAGTCTTAGTCTATCATTTCACACTTGACGAGATACTCTAGATGAGAAATAAGGCACTTTGGAGCTCATAGGTGACAGAAAAATAGATAAGATAATAGTGAAAAACAAATTTTACGAAGAAATGTTCCTAACAACTTATTTGTGTCCTACCACTAAACATTGAGTCCCAGACAATTATTTTACACATGAATAGACACGCTAGATGCAGAGTAGGTAAACTGAATGTCTGATTTGGCATTTTGGTACAATCTGGGGGCAACAATTGAGATAACATAAAAATGACCACAAGTGACATTTTTCCAGAATTTATGCCTTTTGCGTTTGGCCAAAATCATATTTTCCAAAAAGTTGCCAATTTAGTCTCAGTCTATCATTTCACACTTGACGAGATACTCTAGATGAGAAATTGGACACTTTGGAGCTCATAGGTGACAGAAAAATAGATAAAATAAAAGTGAAAAACAAATTTTACGAAGAAATGTTCCTAACAAGTTTGTGTCCTACCACTAAACAGTGAGTCCCAGACAATTATTTTACACATGAATAGACATGCTAGATGCAGAGTAGTTAAACTGGATGTCTGATTTGGCATTTTTGTACAATCTGGGGGCAACAATTGAGATAACATAAAAATGACAACAAGTGACAATTTAGCAGAATTTATGCCTTTCGCGTTTGGCCAAAAAAATATTTTCCAAAAAGTTGCCAATTTCGTCTCAGTCTATCATTTCACACTTGACGAGATACTCTAGATGAGAAATTGGACACTTTGGAGCTCATAGGTGACAGAAAAATAGGTAAAATAAAAGAGAAAAACAAATTTTACGAATGATTGTTCCTTACAACTTGTTTGTGTCCTACCACTAAACAGTGAGTCCCAGACAATTATTTCACACATGAATAGACACGCTAGATGCAGAGTAGTTAAACTGGATGTCTGATTTGGCATTTTTGTACAATCTGGGGGCAACAATTGAGATAACATAAAAATGACAAAAAGTGACAATTTTGCAGAATGTATGCCTTACGCGTTTGGCCAAAAAAATATTTTCCAAAAAGTTGCCAATTTAGTCTCAGTCTATCATTTCACACTTGACGAGATACTCTAGATGAGAAATTGGACACTTTGGAGTTCATAGGTGACCGAAAAATAGATAAAATAAAAGTGAAAAACAAATTTTACGAAGAAATGTTCCTAACAAGTTTGTGTCCTACCACTAAACAGTGAGTCCCAGACAATTATTTTACACATGAATAGACACGCTAGATGCAGAGTAGTTAAACTGGATGTCTGATTTGGTATTTTTGTACAATCTGGGGGCAACAATTGAGATAACATAAAAATGACCACAAGTGACAATTTAGCAGAATTTATGCCTTACGCGTTTGGCCAAAAAAATATTTCCAAAAAAGTTGCCAATTTAGTCTCAGCTTGACGAGATACTCTAGATGATAAATTGGACACTTTGGAGCTCGTTGGTGACAGAAAAATAGTTAAGATTAAAGTGAAAAACAAATTTTACGAAGAATTGTTCCTAACAACTTGTTTGTTTCCTACCACTAAACATTGAGTCCCAGACAATTGTTTTACACATGAATAGATACGCTAGATGCAGAGTAGGTAAACTGAATGTCTGATTTGGCATTTTGGTACAATCTGGGGGCAACAATTACTTTACTTTACTTTTTCCTTCCACGTATGCCGCTAAGCGTTGTGGGGAGATGCAAGTTCCTGTCATAAGCAAGGCGGGCAGCATCTGATGTTCTGAGGCCATGCTTTTGGCAGGTTTCGGAGACCCCGTCAATCCACAGTTTCCTTGGTCTTCCTCTTGCCTTATATCCTGAGCTTCTTTGGTTGAAAATTTGTGATGTTATTTGGTCATTTTTCATCCTGGTTAGATGTCCAAACCATTTCATTCTTTGATGTTCTATGTAGTCTAAACATGGTGTAGTTTTGACAGTGTTTCTAATGTCTATGTTCTTTATCCTGTCTAGTCTGGTCTTATTCGCTGCTTTTCTTAGACATTTCATTTCACAGGCTTCTATTTTTCTTTCATGGGTCTTGTTGATTGTCCATGTCTGGCACTGGTAGCAGAGTGTTGGAATGAAGATGGTGTTTATCAATTGTCTTTTGGTCTTCATGGTTATATCTGGATGTTTAAGCAGAGGTGATAGTTGGTATGTGACAGCATTTGCTTTCTGTATTCTTGTTTCTATCTCTCTGTCCATTCTTCCATCCTCTGTAAATATACTGCCCAAGTATTTGAACTCTTTGGTTTGCTTGATTTTGGCACTTCCAACATTTATATTCAGTGGCCTGTGTGTTCTGCTGATCTTCATAACTTCTGTTTTTTCTGTACTGATTTTCATATTATGTTGTAAACAGCTGTTGTTGAGAGTAGTCAGATGTTCCTGTAGATCATATTCATTTTGATACAGTATGCTTTGATCATCAGCAAAAACTAATTCGTTTATAGCATACACGTCTGGGTTTGCTTCTACAGTGATCTTATCCATGTATGTTATGAAAAGTAATGGTGACAGTACACATCCTTGTCTGACACCAGTTGTGACTTTGAACCATTCAGAAAGACCACTAGATGTTCTTACTGCACTTTCACTTTTTTCATAGAGGGCTCTGATGTTGTCTAATAATTCACCCTGCACTCCGTAATCGTCAAGAATTCTCCACAGCACATCTCTGTCCACACGGTCGAATGCCTTCTCTTGATCTACAAAGATAATGTTCAGCTCTTTATCGTATTCGAGTGTCTTTTCACAGACTTGTCTTAGTGCAAATATGGCATCAGTGCAACCTCGCCCTTTCCTGAAACCGAATTGGGCAACTATTGAGATAACATAAAAATGACCACAAGTGACATTTTTCCAGAATTTATGCCTTTCGCGTTTGGCCAAAATCATATTTTCCAAAAAGTTGCCAATTTAGTCTCAGTCTATCATTTCACACTTGACGAGATACTCTAGATGAGAAATTGGACACTTTGGAGCTCATAGGTGACAGAAAAAAGATAAAATAAAAGTGAAAAACAAATTTTACGAAGAAATGTTCCTAACAAGTTTGTGTCCTACCATTAAACAGTGAGTCCCAGACAATTATTTTACACATGAATAGACACGCTAGATGCAGAGTAGTTAAACTGGATGTCTGATTTGGCATTTTTGTACAATCTGGGGGCAACAATTGAGATAACATAAAAATGACAACAAGTGACAATTTAGCAGAATTTATGCCTTACGCGTTTGGCCAAAATCATATTTTCCCAAAATTTGCCAATTTAGTCTCAGTCTATCATTTCACACTTGACGAGATACTCTACATGAGAAATTGGACACTTTGGAGCTCATAGGTGACAGAAAAATAGATAAGATGAAAGTGAAAAACAAATTTTACGAAGAAATGTTCCTAACAACTTGTTTTTGTCCTACCACTAAACAGTGAGTCCCAGACAATTATTTAACACATGAATAGACACGCTAGATGCAGAGTAGTTAAACTGGATGTCTGATTTGGCATTTTTGTACAATCTGGGGGCAACAATTGAGATAACATAAAAATGACCAAAAGTGACATTTTTCCAGAATTTATGCCTTACGCGTTTGGCCAAAATGATATTTGCAAACAAGTTGCCAATTTAGTCTCAGTCTATCATTTCAAACTTGACGAGATACTCTAGATGAGAAATTGGACACTTTGGAGCTCATTGGTGACAGAAAATAGATAAGATAAAAGTGAAAAACAAATTTTACGAAGAATTGTTCCTAACAACTTGTTTGTGTCCTACCACTAAACATTGAGTCCTAGACAAATATTTTACACATGAATAGACACGCTAGATGCGGAGTAGGTAAACTGAATGTCTGATTTGGCATTTTGGTACAATCTGGGGGCAGCAATTGAGATAACATAAAAATGACCACAAGTGACATTTTTCCAGAATTTATGCCTTTCGCGTTAGGCCAAAATCATATTTTCCAAAAAATTGCCAATTTAGTCTCAGTCTATCATTTCACACTTGACGAGATACTCTAGATGAGAAATTGGACACTTTGGAGCTCATAGGTGACAGAAAAATAGATAAGATAAAGTGAAAAACAAATTTTAAAAGTGACCAAAACAAGTCCCAGACAATTATTTTACGAATAGACACGCTAGATGAAACTGGATGATTTTGGCCTAACAACCACAAGTTTTTTTCCAGTTTTACGTGTTCCTACCACTAAACAGTGAGTCCCAGACAAACTTATTTTACACATGAATAGACACGAATAGACATAGATGCAGAGTAGTTAAACTGGATGTCTGATTTGGCATTTTTGTACAATCTGGGGGCAACAATTGAGATAACATAAAAATGACCACAAGTGACAATTTTTGCAGAATTTATGCCTTACGCGTTTGGCCAAAAATGATATTTTTCAAAAAAGTTGCCAATTTAGTCTCAGTCTATCATTTCACACTTGACGAGATACTCTAGATGATAAATTGGACACTTTGGAGCTCATAGGTGACAGAAAAATAGATAAGATAAAAGTGAAAAAACAAATTTTACGAAGAAATGTTCCTAACAACTTGTTTGTGTCCTACCACTAAACAGTGAGTCCCAGACAATTATTTTACACATGAATAGACACGCTAGATGCAGAGTAGTTAAACTGGATGTCTGATTTGGCATTTTTGTACAATCTGGGGGCAACAATTGAGATAACATAAAAATGACCACAAGTGACAATTTTGCAGAATTTATGCCTTACGCGTTTGGCCAAAAAAATATTTCCAAAAAAGTTGCCAATTTAGTCTCAGTCTATCATTTCACACTTGACGAGATACTCTAGATGATAAATTGGACACTTTGGAGCTCATAGGTGACAGAAAAAATAGATAAGATAAAAGTGAAAAACAAATTTTACGAAGAATTGTTCCTAACAACTTGTTTGTGTCCTACCACTAAACATTGAGTCCCAGACAATTATTTTACACATGAATAGACACGCTAGATGCAGAGTAGTTAAACTGGATGTCTGATTTGGCATTTTTGTACAATCTGGGGGCAACAATTGAGATAACATAAAAAATGACCACAAGTGACAATTTTTGTGGGGAATTTATGCCTTACGCCTGTTTTGGCCAAAAATAATATTTTCTGCAAAAAAGTTTTTGCCAATTTAGTCTCAGTCTATCATTTCACACTTGACGAGATACTCTAGATGAAAATTTGGACACTTTGGAGCTCATCCTGGTGACAGAAAAATAGATAAGATAAAATGAAAAACAAATTGTACGAAGAATGTGTTTGTTCCTAACAACTTGTTTGTGTCCTACCACTAAACAGTGAGTCCCAGACAATTATTTTTACACATGAATAGACACGCTAGATGCAGAGTAGTCTAAACTGGATGTCTGATTTGGCATTTTTGTACAATCTGGGGGGTAACAATTGAGATAACATAAAAATGACCACAAGTGACATTTTTCCAGAATTTATGCCTTACGCGTTTGGCAAAAATATATTTTTGCAAAAATTTGCCAATTTAGTCTCAGTCTATCATTTCACACTTGACGAGATACTCTAGATATACTAAATGGACACTTTGGAGCTCATAGGTGACAGAAAAATAGATAAGATAAAAGTGAAAAACAAATTTTACGAAGAATTGTTCCTAACTTCAACTTTTTTGTGTCCTACCACTAAACAGTGAGTCCCAGACAATTATTTTACACATGAATAGACACGCTAGATGCAGAGTAGATAAACTGTATGTCTGATTTCAGCATTTTGGTACAATCTGGGGGCAACAATTGAGATAACATAAAAATGACCACAAGTGACATTTTCCAGAATTTATGCCTTTCGCGTTTGGCCAAAATAATAGTTGCAAAAAAGTTGCCAATTTAGTCTCAGTCTATCATTTCACACTTGACGAGATACTCTAGATGATAAATTGGACACTTTGGAGCTCGTTGGTGACAGAAAAATAGATAAGATAAAAGTGAAAAACAAAATTTCGAAGAAATGTTCCTAACAACTTGTTTGTGTCCTACCACTAAACAGTGAGTCCCAGACAATTATTTTACACATGAATAGACACGCTAGATGCAGAGTAGTTAAAACTGGATGTCTGATTTGGCATTTTCCTACAATCTGGGGGCAACAATTGAGATAACATAAAAATGACCACAAGTGACATTTTTCCAGAATTTATGCCTTTCGCGTTTGGCCAAAATCATATTTGCCAAAAAAAGTGCCAATTTAGTCTCAGTCTATCATTTCACACTTGACGAGATACTCTAGATGATAAATTGGACACTTTGGAGCTCATAGGTGACAGAAAAAATAGATAAAATAAAAGTGAAAAAACAAATTTTACGAAGAAATGTTCCTAACAACTTGTTTGTGTCCTACCACTAAACAGTGAGTCCCAGACAATTATTTTACACATGAATAGACACGCTAGATGCAGAGTAGTTAAACTGGATGTCTGATTTGGCATTTTTGTACAATCTGGGGGCAACAATTGAGATAACATAAAAATGACCACAAGTGACAATTTTTCAGAATTTATGCCTTACGCGTTTGGCCAAAATCATATTTTCCCAAAAAGTTGCCAATTTAGTCTCAGTCTATCATTTCACACTTGACGAGATACTCTAGATGAGAAATTGGACACTTTGGAGCTCATAGGTGACAGAAAAAAAGATAAGATGAAAGTGAAAAACAAATTTTACGAAGAAATGTTCCTAACAACTTGTTTTTGTGTCCTACCACTAAACAGTGAGTCCCAGACAATTATATTTACACATGAATAGACACGCTAGATGCAGAGTAGTTAAACTGGATGTCTGATTTGGCATTTTTGTACAATCTGGGGGCAACAATTGAGATAACATAAAAATGACCAAAAGTGACATTTTTCCAGAATTTATGCCTTACGCGTTTGGCCAAAATGATATTTGCAAAAAAGTTGCCAATTTAGTCTCAGTCTATCATTTCACACTTGACGAGATACTCTAGATGAGAAATTGGACACTTTGGAGCTCATAGGTGACAGAAAAATAGATAAGATAAAAGTGAAAAACAAATTTTACGAAGAATTGTTCCTAACAACTTGTTTGTGTCCTACCACTAAACATTGAGTCCCAGACAATTATTTTACACATGAATAGACACGCTAGATGCAGAGTAGGTAAACTGAATGTCTGATTTGGCATTTTGGTACAATCTGGGGGCAACAATTGAGATAACATAAAAATGACCACAAGTGACATTTTTCCAGAATTTATGCCTTACGCGTTTGGCCTAAAATCATATTTGCCAAAAAATTGCCAATTTAGTCTCAGTCTATCATTTCACACTTGACGAGATACTCTAGATGAGAAATTGGACACTTTGGAGCTCATAGGTGACAGAAAAATAGATAAGATAAAAGTGAAAAACAAATTTTACGAAGAAACGTTCCTAACAACTTGTTTTTTGTGTCCTACCACTAAACAGTGAGTCCCAGACAATTATTTTACACATGAATAGACACGCTAGATGCAGAGTAGTTAAACTGGATGTCTGATTTGGCATTTTTGTACAATCTGGGGGCAACAATTGAGATAACATAAAAATGACCACAAGTGACATTTTTCCAGAATTTATGCCTTACGCGTTTGGCCAAAAAATGATATTTGCAAAAAAGTTGCCAATTTAGTCTCAGTCTATCATTTCACACTTGACGAGATACTCTAGATGATAAATTGGACACTTTGGAGCTCATAGGTGACAGAAAAATAGATAAGATAAAAGTGAAAAACAAATTTTACGAAGAATTGTTCCTAACAACTTGTTTGTGTCCTACCACTAAACAGTGAGTCCCAGACAATTATTTTACACATGAATAGACACGCTAGATGCAGAGTAGATAAACTGAATGTCTGATTTGGCATTTTGGTACAATCTGGGGGCAAGAATTGAGATAACATAAAAATGACCACAGGTGACATTTTTCCAGAATTTATGCCTTTCTCGTTTGGCCAAAAAAATAGTTTCAAAAAAGTTGCCAATTTCGTCTCAGTCTATCATTTGACACTTGACGAGATACTCTAGATGATAAATTGGACAATTTGGAGCTCGTTGGTGATAGAAAAATAGATAAGATAAAAGTGAAAAACAAATTTTACGCAGAAATGTTCCTAACAAGTTTGTGTCCTACCACTAAACAGTGAGTCCCAGACAATTATTTTACACATGAGTAGACATGCTAGATGCAGAGTAGGTAAACTGAATGTCTGATTTGGCATTTTGGTACAATCTGGGGGCAACAATTGAGATAACATAAAAATGACCACAAGTGACGATTTAGCAGAATTTATGCCTCACGCGTTTGGCCAAAATGATATTTGCAAACAAGTTGCCAATTTAGTCTCAGTCTATCATTTCACACTTGACGAGATACTCTAGATGAGAAATTGGACACTTTGGAGCTCATAGGTGACAGAAAAATAGATAAGATGAAAGTGAAAAACAAATTTTACGAAGAAATGTTCCTAACAACTTGTTTGTGTCCTACCACTAAACAGTGAGTCCCAGACAATTATTTCACACATGAATAGACACGCTAGATGCAGAGTAGCTAAACTGGATGACTGATTTGGCATTTTTGTACAATCTGGGGGCAACAATTGAGATAACATAAAAATGACCACAAGTGACATTTTTCCAGAATTTATGCCTTACGCCTTTGGCCAAAATGATATTTGCAAACAAGTTGCCAATTTAGTCTCAGTCTATCATTTCACACTTGACGAAATACTCTAGATGATAAATTGGACACTTTGGAGCTCATAGGTGACAGAAAAATAGATAAGATAAAAGTGAAAAACAAATTTTACGAAGAATTGTTCCTAACAACTTGTTTGTGTCCTACCACTAAACATTGAGTCCCAGACAATTATTTTACACATGAATAGACACGATAGATGCAGAGTAGATAAACTGAATGTCTGATTTGGCATTTTGGTACAATCTGGGGGCAAGAATTGAGATAAAATAAAAATGACCACAAGTGACATTTTCCCAGAATTTATGCCTTTCGCGTTTGGACAAAAAAATAGTTGCAAAAAAGTTGCCAATTTCGTCTCAGTCTATCATTTGACACTTGGCGAGATACTCAAGATGATAAATTGGACAATTTGGAGCTCGTTGGTGACAGAAAAATAGATAATATAAAAGTTAAAAACAAATTTTATGCAGAAATGTTCCTAACTACTTGTTTGTGTCCTACCACTAAACAGTGAGTCCCAGACAATTATTTTACACATGAATAGACACGCTAGATGCAGAGTAGTTAAACTGGATGTCTGATTTGGCATTTTTGTACAATCTTGGGGCAACAATTGAGATAACATAAAAATGACCACAAGTGACAATTTTCCAGAATGTATGCCTTACGCGTTTGGTCAAAATAATTTTTTCCAAAAAGTTGCCAATTTAGTCTCAGTCTATCATTTCACACTTGACGAGATACTCTAGATGATAAATTGGACACTTTGGAGCTCATAGGTGACAGAAAAATAGATAAGATAAAAGTGAAAAAACAAATTTTACGAAGAATTGTTCCTAACAACTTGTTTGTGTCCTACCACTAAACATTGAGTCCCAGACAATTATTTTACACATGAATAGACACGCTAGATGCAGAGTAGATAAACTGAATGTCTGATTTGGCATTTTGGTACAATCTGGGAGCAAGAATTGAGATAACATAAAAATGACCACAAGTGACATTTTTCCAGAATTTATGCCTTTCGCGTTTGGCTAAAAAAATAGTTGCAAAAAAGTTGCCAATTTCGTCTCAGTCTATCATTTGACACTTGACGAGATACTCTAGATGATAAATTGGACAATTTGGAGCTCGTTGGTGACAGAAAAATAGATAAGATAAAAGTAAAAAACAAATTTTACGAAGAAATGTTCCTAACTACTTGTTTGTGTCCTACCACTAAACAGTGAGTCCCAGACAATTATTTTACACATGAATAGACACGCTAGATGCAGAGTAGTTAAACTGGAATGTCTGATTTGGCATTTTTGTACAATCTGGGGGCAACAATTGAGATAACATAAAAATGACCACAAGTGACAATTTTCCAGAATGTATGCCTTTCGCGTTTGGCCAAAAAAATATTTGCAAAAAATTTGCCAATTTCGTCTCAGTCTATCATTTCACACTTGACGAGATACTCTAGATGAGAAATTGGACACTTTGGAGCTCATAGGTGACAGAAAAATAGATAAGATAAAAGTGAAAAACAAATTTTACGAAGAAATGTTCCTAACAAGTTGTTTGTGTCCTACCACTAAACAGTGAGTCCCAGACAATTATTTTACACATGAATAGACACGCTAGATGCAGAGTAGGTAAACTGAATGTCTGATTTGGCATTTTGGTACAATCTGGGGGCAACAATTGAGATAACATAAAAATGACCACAAGTGACATTTTTCCAGAATTTATGCCTTTCGCGTTTTTGGCCAAAATGATATTTTTCAAAAAAGTTGCCAATTTAGTCTCAGTCTATCATTTCACACTTGACGAGATACTCTAGATGATAAATTGGACAATTTGGAGCTCGTTGGTGACAGAAAAATAGATAAGATAAAAGTGAAAAACAAATTTTACGAAGAAATGTTCCTAACAACTTGTTTGTGTCCTACCACTAAACAGTGAGTCCCAGACAATTATTTTACACATGAATAGACACGCTAGATGCAGAGTAGTTAAACTGAATGTCTGATTTGGCATTTTGGTACAATCTGGGGGCAACAATTGAGATAACATAAAAATGACCACAAGTGACATTTTCCAGAATTTATGCCTTACGCGTTTGGCCAAAATGATATTTGCAAAAAAGTTGCCAATTTAGTCTCAGTCTATCATTTCACACTTGACGAGATACTCTAGATGATAAATTGGACACTTTGGAGCTCATAGGTGACAGAAAAAAAAATTGCCAGTCTCATAGATAAAAGTGAAAAAGACAAAAGTGAAAAACAAATTACGAAGAATTGTTCCTAACAACTTGTTTGTGTCCTACCACTAAACATTGAGTCCCAGACAATTATTTTACACATGAATAGACACGCTAGATGCAGAGTAGATAAACTGAATGTCTGATTTGGCATTTTGGTACAATCTGGGGGCAAGAATTGAGATAACATAAAAATGACCACAAGTGACATTTTTCCAGAATTTATGCCTTTCGCGTTTGGACAAAAAATAGTTGCAAAAAAGTTGCCAATTTCGTCTCAGTCTATCATTTGACACTTGGCGAGATACTCTAGATGATAAATTGGACAATTTTGGAGCTCGTTGGTGACAGAAAAATAGATAAGATAAAAGTGAAAAACAAATTTTACGAAGAATGTGTTCTAAACTACTTGTTTGTGTCCTACCACTAAACAGTGAGTCCCAGACAATTATTTTACACATGAATAGACACGCTAGATGCAGAGTAGTTAAACTGGATGTCTGATTTGGCATTTTTGTACAATCTGGGGGCAACAATTGAGATAACATAAAAATGACCACAAGTGACATTTTTCCAGAATTTATGCCTTACGCGTTTGGCCAAAATCATATTTTCCAAAAAGTTGCCAATTTAGTCTCAGTCTATCATTTCACACTTGACGAGATACTCTAGATGATAAATTGGACACTTTGGAGCTCATAGGTGACAGAAAAATAGATAAGATAAAAGTGAAAAAACAAATTTTACGAAGAATTGTTCCTAACAACTTGTTTGTGTCCTACCACTAAACAGTGAGTCCCAGACAATTATTTTACACATGAATAGACACGCTAGATGCAGAGTAGTTAAACTGAATGTCTGATTTGGCATTTTGGTACAATCTGGGGGCAACAATTGAGATAACATAAAAATGACCACAAGTGACATTTTTCCAGAATTTATGCCTTTCGCGTTTGGCCAAAAAAATATTTGCAAAAAAAGTTGCCAATTTCGTCTCAGTCTATCATTTCACACTTGACGAGATACTCTAGATGATAAATTGGACACTTTGGAGCTCGTAGGTGACAGAAAAATAGATAAGATAAAAGTGAAAAAACAAATTTTACGAAGAAATGTTCCTAACAACTTGTTTGTGTCCTACCACTAAACAGTGAGTCCCAGACAATTATTTTACACATGAATAGACACGCTAGATGCAGAGTAGATAAACTGAATGTCTGATTTGGCATTTTGGTACAATCTGGGGGCAAGAATTGAGATAACATAAAAATGACCACAAGTGACATTTTTCCAGAATTTATGCCTTTCGCGTTTGGCCAAAAAAAATATTTGCAAAAAAGTTGCCAATTTCGTCTCAGTCTATCATTTCACACTTGACGAGATACTCTAGATGATAAATTGGACACTTTGGAGCTCATAGGTGACAGAAAAATAGATAAGATAAAAGTGAAAAACAAATTTTACGAAGAAATGTTCCTAACAAGTTTGTGTCCTACCACTAAACAGTGAGTCCCAGACAATTATTTTACACATGAATAGACACGCTAGATGCAGAGTAGGTAAACTGAATGTCTGATTTGGCATTTTGGTACAATCTGGGGGCAACAATTGAGATAACATAAAAATGACCACAAGTGACATTTTTCCAGAATTTATGCCTTTCGCGTTTGGCCAAAATGATATTTGCAAAAAAGTTGCCAATTTAGTCTCAGTCTATCATTTCACACTTGACGAGATACTCTAGATGATAAATTGGACACTTTGGAGCTCGTTGGTGACAGAAAAATAGATAAGATAAAAGTGAAAAACAAATTTTACGCAGAAATGTTCCTAACTACTTGTTTGTGTCCTACCACTAAACAGTGAGTCCCAGACAATTATTTTACACATGAATAGACACGCTAGATGCAGAGTAGTTAAACTGGATGTCTGATTTGGCATTTTTGTACAATCTGGGGGCAACAATTGAGATAACATAAAAATGACCACAAGTGACATTTTTCCAGAATTTATGCCTTACGCGTTTGGCCAAAATGATATTTGCAAACAAGTTGCCAATTTAGTCTCAGTCTATCATTTCACACTTGACGAGATACTCTAGATGATAAATTGGACACTTTGGAGCTCATAGGTGACAGAAAAATAGATAAGATAAAAGTGAAAAACAAATTTTACGAAGAATTGTTCCTAACAACTTGTTTGTGTCCTACCACTAAACATTGAGTCCCAGACAATTATTTTACACATGAATAGACACGCTAGATGCAGAGTAGATAAACTGAATGTCTGATTTGGCATTTTGGTACAATCTGGGGGCAAGAATTGAGATAACATAAAAATGACCACAAGTGACATTTTTCCAGAATTTATGCCTTTCGCGTTTGGGCAAAAATCATATCTGCAAAAAAGTTGCCAATTTCGTCTCAGTCTATCATTTGACACTTGACGAGATACTCTAGATGATAAATTGGACAATTTGGAGCTCGTTGGTGACAGAAAAATAGATAAGATAAAAGTGAAAAAACAAATTTTACGAAGAAATGTTTATAACAACTTGTTTGTGTCCTACCACTAAACAGTGAGTCCCAGACAATTATTTTACACATGAATAGACACGCTAGATGCAGAGTAGTTAAACTGAATGTCTGATTTGGCATTTTTGTACAATCTGGGGGCAACAATTGAGATAACATAAAAATGACCACAAGTGACATTTTTCCAGAATGTATGCCTTACGCGTTTGGCCAAAATAATATTTTTCAAAAAGTTGCCAATTTAGTCTCAGTCTATCATTTCACACTTGACGAGATACTCTAGATGATAAATTGGACACTTTGGAGCTCGTTGGTGACAGAAAAATAGATAAGATAAAAGTGAAAAACAAATTTTACGAAGAATTGTTCCTAACAACTTGTTTGTGTCCTACCACTAAACATTGAGTCCCAGACAATTATTTTACACATGAATAGACACGCTAGATGCAGAGTAGGTAAACTGAATGTCTGATTTGGCATTTTTGTACAATCTGGGGGCAACAATTGAGATAACATAAAAATGACCACAAGTGACATTTTTCCAGAATGTATGCCTTTCGCGTTTGGCCAAAAAAACATTTTCCAAAAAAGTTGCCAATTTAGTCTCAGTCTATCATTTCACACTTGACGAGATACTCTAGATGATAAATTGGACACTTTGGAGCTCGTTGGTGACAGAAAAATAGATAAGATAAAAGTGAAAAACAAATTTTACGAAGAATTGTTCCTAACAACTTGTTTGTGTCCTACCACTAAACATTGAGTCCCAGACAATTATTTTACACATGAATAGACACGCTAGATGCAGAGTAGATAAACTGAATGTCTGATTTGGCATTTTGGTACAATCTGGGGGCAACAATTGAGATAACATAAAAATGACCACAAGTGACATTTTTCCAGAATTTATGCCTTTCGCGTTTGGCCAAAAAAATATTTGCAAAAAAGTTGCCAATTTCGTCTCAGTCTATCATTTCACACTTGACGAGATACTCTAGATGAGAAATTGGACACTTTGGAGCTCATAGGTGACAGAAAAATAGATAAGATAAAAGTGAAAAACAAATTTTACGAAGAAATGTTCCTAACAACTTGTTTGTGTCCTACCACTAAACAGTGAGTCCCAGACAATTATTTTACACATGAATAGACACGCTAGATGCAGAGTAGTTAAACTGAATGTCTGATTTGGCATTTTTGTACAATCTGGGGGCAACAATTGAGATAACATAAAAATGACCACAAGTGACATTTTTCCAGAATTTATGCCTTTCGCGTTTGGCCAAAATAATATATTTGCAAAAAAGTTGCCAATTTAGTCTCAGTCTATCATTTCACACTTGACGAGATACTCTAGATGATAAATTGGACACTTTGGAGCTCGTTGGTGACAGAAAAATAGATAAGATAAAAGTGAAAAACAAATTTTACGAAGAAATGTTCCTAACAACTTGTTTGTGTCCTACCACTAAACAGTGAGTCCCAGACAATTATTTTACACATGAATAGACACGCTAGATGCAGAGTAGTTAAACTGAATGTCTGATTTGGCATTTTGGTACAATCTGGGGGCAACAATTGAGATAACATAAAAATGACCACAAGTGACATTTTTCCAGAATTTATGCCTTTCGCGTTTGGCCAAAATGATATTTGCAAAAAAGTTGCCAATTTAGTCTCAGTCTATCATTTCACACTTGACGAGAATACTCTAGATGAGAAATTGGACACTTTGGAGCTCATAGGTGACAGAAAAATAGATAAGATAAAAGTGAAAAACAAATTTTACGAAGAAATGTTCCTAACAACTTGTTTGTGTCCTACCACTAAACAGTGAGTCCCAGACAATTATTTTACACATGAATAGACACGCTAGATGCAGAGTAGTTAAACTGAATGTCTGATTTGGCATTTTTGTACAATCTGGGGGCAACAATTGAGATAACATAAAAATGACCACAAGTGACATTTTTCCAGAATTTATGCCTTACGCGTTTGGCCAAAATGATATTTGCAAAAAGTTGCCAATTTAGTCTCAGTCTATCATTTCACACTTGACGAGATACTCTAGATGATAAATTGGACACTTTGGAGCTCATAGGTGACAGAAAAATAGATAAGATAAAAGTGAAAAAACAAATTTTACGAAGAAATGTTCCTAACAACTTGTTTGTGTCCTACCACTAAACATTGAGTCCCAGACAATTATTTTACACATGAATAGACACGCTAGATGCAGAGTAGATAAACTGAATGTCTGATTTGGCATTTTGGTACAATCTGGGGGCAACAATTGAGATAACATAAAAATGACCACAAGTGACATTTTTCCAGAATTTATGCCTTTCGCGTTTGGCCAAAAAAATATATTTGCAAAAAAGTTGCCAATTTAGTCTCAGTCTATCATTTCACACTTGACGAGATACTCTAGATGATAAATTGGACACTTTGGAGCTCATAGGTGACAGAAAAATAGATAAGATAAAAGTGAAAAAAAAAATTTACGAAGAAATGTTCCTAACAACTTGTTTGTGTCCTACCACTAAACAGTGAGTCCCAGACAATTATTTTACACATGAATAGACACGCTAGATGCAGAGTAGTTAAACTGGATGTCTGATTTGGCATTTTTGTACAATCTGGGGGCAACAATTGAGATAACATAAAAATGACCACAAGTGACATTTTTCCAGAATTTATGCCTTACGCGTTTGGCCAAAATGATATTTGCAAAAAAGTTGCCAATTTAGTCTCAGTCTATCATTTCACACTTGACGAGATACTCTAGATGATGAAAATTGGACACTTTGGAGCTCATAGGTGACAGAAAAATAGATAAGATAAAAGTGAAAAACAAATTTTACGAAGAATTGTTCCTAACAACTTGTTTGTGTCCTACCACTAAACATTGAGTCCCAGACAATTATTTTACACATGAATAGACACGCTAGATGCAGAGTAGATAAACTGAATGTCTGATTTGGCATTTTGGTACAATCTGGGAGCAAGAATTGAGATAACATAAAAATGACCACAAGTGACATTTTTCCAGAATTTATGCCTTTCGCGTTTGGCTAAAAAAATAGTTGCAAAAAAGTTGCCAATTTCGTCTCAGTCTATCATTTGACACTTGGCGAGATACTCTAGATGAGAAATTGGACACTTTGGAGCTCATAGGTGACAGAAAAGTAGATAAAATAAAAGTGAAAAACAAATTTTACGAAGAAATGTTCCTAACAAGTTTGTGTCCTACCACTAAACAGTGAGTCCCAGACAATTATTTTACACATGAATAGACACGCTAGATGCAGAGTAGGTAAACTGAATGACAGATTTGGCATTTTTGTACAATCTGTGGGCAACAATTGAGATGACCACAAGTGACATTTTTCCAGAATTTATGCCTTTCGCGTTTGGCCAAAAAAATAGTTGCAAAAAATTTGCCAATTTCGTCTCAGTCTATCATTTCACACTTGACGAGATACTCTAGATGAGAAATTGGACACTTTGGAGCTCATAGGTGACAGAAAAATAGATAAGATAAAAGTGAAAAACAAATTTTACGAAGAAATGTTCCTAACAACTTGTTTGTGTCCTACCACTAAACAGTGAGTCCCAGACAATTATTTTACACATGAATAGACACGCTAGATGCAGAGTAGGTAAACTGAATGTCTGATTTGGCATTTTTGGTACAATCTGGGGGCAACAATTGAGATAACATAAAAATGACCACAAGTGACATTTTTCCAGAATTTATGCCTTTCGCGTTTGGCCAAAATCATATTTTGCAAAAAAGTTGCCAATTTAGTCTCAGTCTATCATTTCACACTTGACGAGATACTCTAGATGATAAATTGGACACTTTGGAGCTCATAGGTGACAGAAAAATAGATAAGATAAAAGTGAAAAACAAATTTTACGAAGAAATGTTCCTAACAACTTGTTTGTGTCCTACCACTAAACAGTGAGTCCCAGACAATTATTTTACACATGAATAGACACGCTAGATGCAGAGTAGTTAAACTGGATGTCTGATTTGGCATTTTTGTACAATCTGGGGGCAACAATTGAGATAACATAAAAATGACCACAAGTGACATTTTTCCAGAATTTATGCCTTACGCCTTTGGCCAAAATGATATTTGCAAACAAGTTGCCAATTTAGTCTCAGTCTATCATTTCACACTTGACGAAATACTCTAGATGATAAATTGGACACTTTGGAGCTCATAGGTGACAGAAAAATAGATAAGATAAAAGTGAAAAACAAATTTTACGAAGAATTGTTCCTAACAACTTGTTTGTGTCCTACCACTAAACATTGAGTCCCAGACAATTATTTTACACATGAATAGACACGCTAGATGCAGAGTAGATAAACTGAATGTCTGATTTGGCATTTTGGTACAATCTGGGGGCAAGAATTGAGATAACATAAAAATGATCACAAGTGATATTTTTCCAGGATTTATGCCTTTCGCGTTTGGACAAAAAAATAGTTGCAAAAAAGTTGCCAATTTCGTCTCAGTCTATCATTTGACACTTGGCGAGATATTCTAGATGATAAATTGGACAATTCGGAGCTCGTTGGTGACAGAAAAATAGATAAGATAAAAGTAAAAAACAAAATTTACGAAGAAATGTTTATAACTACTTGTTTGTGTCCTACCACTAAACAGTGAGTCCCAGACAATTATTTTACACATGAATAGACAGGCTAGATGCAGAGTAGTTAAACTGGATGATTTGGCATTTTTATACAATCTGGGGGCAACAATTGAGATAACATAAAAATGACCACAAGTGACAATTTTCCAGAATGTATGCCTTACGCGTTTGGTCAAAATAATTTTTTCCAAAAAGTTGCCAATTTAGTCTCAGTCTATCATTTCACACTCGACGAGATACTCTAGATGATAAATTGGACACTTTGGAGCTCGTTGGTGACAGAAAAAAATATAAGATAAAAGTGAAAAACAAATTTTACGAAGAATGGTTCCTAACAACTTGTTTGTGTCCTACCACTAAGCATTGAGTCCCAGACAATTATTTTACACATACATAGACACGCTAG
>CAJHNH020005084.1:17500-26196 GCA_905116865.2 Candidula unifasciata | reverse complement strand
ACCTTCTCTAGCCATTTTCCTTGTCAGGTCCAAATTTTAATTGGCCTAATTTGTTGGCAGGGGGGATTATTTCATAAAAAAAAAAAAAAAACCTGCACATCTTATTCATGTTCACTTTGAACAAGTAGTTGAAAAATGTTCTAAAATAAAAATGCTGTCTAAATGTACTGTGTCAGAGTGTGGTACCCTTTGGAAGAACAAAAAGGACATAGTTCGGGTTGACACAAGCATGTTTCACAGAAACATACTGTCTGTCGCCTCTGACCAGGTGTTTTTCTGTGACTACATACTGCAGAGTTATTTGCCTTCATTCCTTCTAGCATGGCAGTAAGTTGTTGCAGCTTGTCCGGTCTTTCGTCTGCATCCAGAGCTGATGGGCATCAACTTTGACAAATATGCTGCGAGGCTTGTTATTGTGAAACAAAAGCTTGGATCAGCTGCTTCAGTAAAAATAGATTGTCTTTCCTCGTTGCCGCAGTGCCATTCTCACCCCCCCCCCCCCACCCAGATTTGCTTTTATTTTAACAGTTTTAACATCTAAACATGTAAGAAGATTTTTATGAAATAACATCACGACGAGGCGAAGATATTCAGCCTAACTATGTAAAGTGAAGGACCTGTTTCCTTACCTTGAGGCTACTGGGCAAATAGGGTTAGACCTATACTTCATAGACCCACCGACACTGGGTGGATGAATTGGTTAGTCTCAAATTGACCGTCTTTACTTCCCAGTACTTTACCTAGTATCTAAATAAGGTGGTATCTAACTGGGAGCCAAGATCATCATTTATGAAAAAAGTCTCCGTTAGGACCTTGACCCACGACCTTCAGGTCTCCTGCACCGCCAGATCTCCCGACCGAAAGATCTGACTTCCTGATATAGTGAGGGTGTGGGTTTGAACCTTAACAATGCCCACCCACGTGAGAAACTGGACTATTATCTAAGCTATGTTGATCCTAGACAGTCCTGGATAGCCAAGAAAACAGCGTGTGGCTCGTTCCATGAAATGAAAGTTGCTGTACTTGTATCCACAGGAGAAGGAGAAGGGATAGATAGATATCAGGATACACCCACTGTGATATTATCTCATTACACAGTTAACCCCTCCGACTATTCTCCTCTCCTGGCATTATTTAAAAGCCCCCATCAAGTGATTTAAATATTTGTTAGCTGAAGTAAACTAATATGCACAAAGACACTTGAACCTAAGTACACAATTTACTCAACTATGTTGTAACAACATCAAAAAGATTTATTTGAATAAATCGAAATTAAAATGAACTTGTTTAGGCTAGTAGAGTTGGGATGATGTTATAGATGACATTAAAGTTGTACATAACTTAGCTCGTCAGGACAGTTTTCGGCTTGAGACCCTGTCTATTCTTTCTCAGTTTGTCGTCCTCACTGCTTCAAGCAGACGGTCAGCAATGAATGGATGCTTACTAGTCCCTGCCCAATGTGGGAACTGGAAAATGAAACCACGATGCCAAAAGTTCTGTCTCAAGCTTAGGTTAAGCCCAACAGATGGCATGTGCTGGACAGGATCTCATTTACCAGACCTAGAGTTCACCCCTTTATAACTTTTATCAAGCTCCTCCTACATTACGCCTAAAATCATTCTCATTCAAGGATATCACAGCTCCTCCCTGTGGGTAAGTTTATTCGCTGTCAGTCAGGGCTGTACAACACTTGTTTAAATTCCCACGGTCACCTTCTACAGGTTCAATTAAGCTGGTCAAAGCTAATAGGCCAAGTCACACCTCCAGTCTACTTCACCTGTCATCACAATAAAATCCGACTTTGTCAATTCTTCTGCCAACACTTTCAGCTTTTTGTGTCAATATTGACGATCTGACCGGCACTCCAGTTTAGGTAACCTCAGGGGGAGATAATGGCAATGAGCCCTTGTTATCTGTTCCCGAAGGTCTGGCTAGAAGATAAATATCTGACACCAACAGATGGTGTGCAAATCTGCAGACAGTAAGTCTGGGCTGGGCAGAATCACAGGCGTCACAAAGACTACCTTAACACTTTACATCTGGGAAAGAGTCTCAGTGTTTGATATTATCAACAGTCCCGGAAAATTAAATTGTTTGTTCACGTCGCCTACTTAGATTAAGGATGTATCCAAAACCATTTATTTTCCTGTATACTTTCAAAATATAAAGAAATAAAAGTAGGTTGAGGAAAGACATTCTGAAAACACCGAGCGTATTGTCACACCGCAGTGCCATTCTCCCCCCCCCCCCACCCCCCAGATTTGTTTTTATTTTAACAGTTGTAACATCTAAACATGTAAGAAGATTTTTATGAAATAACATCACGACGAGGCGAAGATATTCAGCCTAACTATGTAAAGTGAAGGACCTGTTTCCATACCTTGAGGCTACTGGGCATATAGGGTTAGACCTATACTTTATAGACCCACCGACACTGGGTGGATAAATTGGTTAGTCTCAAATGGACCGTCTTTACTTCCCAGTACTTTACCTGGTATCTAAATAAGGTTGTATCTAACTGGGAGCCAAGGTCATCATTTATGAAAAAAGTCTCCGTTAGGACCTTGACCCACGACCTTCAGGTCTCCTGCACCGCCAGATCTCCCGACCGAAAGATCTGACTTATGTATATAATTATACACTCAATGTATATAACATTTGACAGTGGTTTGACACTCTGTTTCTATAACACTTTACACTGGTTTCACACTCTGTTTCTATAACACTCGACACTGGTTTCACACTCTGTTTCTATAACACTTTACACTGGTTTCACACTCTGTTTCTATAACACTTGACACTGTTTTCACACTCTGTTTCTATAACACTTGACACTGGTTTCATAGTCTGTTTCTATAACACTTGACACTGTTTCTATAACACTTGACACTGGTTTCACACACTGTTTCTGTAACATTTGTCACTGGTTTCACACACTGTTTCTATAACACTTTACACTGGTTTCACACTCTGTTTTTATAACACTCGACACTGGTTTCACACTCTGTTTCTATAACACTTGACACTGGTTTCATAGTCTGTTTCTATAACACTTGACACTGTTTCTATAACACTTGACACTGGTTTCATAGTCTGTTTCTATAACACTTGACACTGTTTCTATAACACTTGACACTGGTTTCACACTCTGTTTCTATAACACTTGACACTGGTTTCATAGTCTGTTTCTATAACACTTGACACTGTTTCTATAACACTTGACACTGTTTCTATAACACTTGACACTGTTTCTATAACACTTGACACTGTTTCTATAACACTTGACACTGTTTCTATAACACTTGACACTGTTTCTATAACACTTGACACTGGTTTCACACACTGTTTCTGTAACATTTGTCACTGGTTTCACACACTGTTTCTGTAACATTTGTCACTGGTTTCACACACTGTTTCTGTAACATTTGACACTGGTTTCACACACTGTTTCTGTAACATTTGTCACTGGTTTCACACACTGTTTCTATAACACTTGACACTGTTTCTATAACACTTGACACTGTTTCTATAACACTTGACACTGTTTCTATAACACTTGACACTGTTTCTATAACATTTGTCACTGGTTTCACACACTGTTTCTATAACACTTGACACTGTTTCTATAACACTTGACACTGTTTCTATAACACTTGACACTGTTTCTATAACACTTGACACTGTTTCTATAACACTTGACACTGTTTCTATAACACTTGACACTGGTTTCACACACTGTTTCTGTAACATTTGTCACTGGTTTCACACACTGTTTCTGTAACATTTGTCACTGGTTTCACACACTGTTTCTGTAACATTTGACACTGGTTTCACACACTGTTTCTGTAACATTTGTCACTGGTTTCACACACTGTTTCTATAACACTTTACACTGGTTTCACACACTGTTTCTATAACACTCGACACTGGTTTCAAACAATCTTTCTGTAACATTTGACACTGGTTTCACACACTGTTTCTATAACACTTTACACTGGTTTCACACACTGTTTCTATAACACTCGACACTGGTTTCAAACAATCTTTCTGTAACATTTGACACTGGTTTCACACACTGTTTCTATAACACTCGACACTGGTTTCAAACAATCTTTCTGTAACATTTGACACTGGTTTCACACACTGTTTCTATAACACTTGACACTGGTTTCACACACTGTTTCTATAACACTTTACACTGGTTTCACACACTGTTTCTATAACACTCGACACTGGTTTCAAACAATCTTTCTGTAACATTTGACACTGGTTTCACACACTGTTTCTATAACACTTTACACTGGCTTCACACACTGTTTCTATAACACTTGACACCGGTTTCACACAATGTTTCTAAAACACCTGACACTGGTTTCACACTCTTTTTCTGTAACACTTGACACTGGTTTCACACTCTGTTACTGTTAACTTGACACTGTTTTCACAATCTGTTACTGTTAACTTGACACTATTTTCACACTCTGTTACTGTTAACTTGACACTGTTTTCACACTCTGTTACTGTTAACTTGACACTGCTTTCCCACTCTGTTTTGCCAAGAGTGCACTTATCTGGAGCTGAACTACGAAAACCTGGCAAAGTTTGACCACCAGAACGGCTGTACTCAGCTCCAGTGTCAGTTTGGTGAAGTGGTTCCAATCTCTGAAGGTAACAAAAACATTAACATTAGTATACCTTTATTTGCTGATGGACGCCAATATTAGTTAAAAATTGTGAATGGTTTTATATGCAATATTTGTTGCTGTCAGTCAGTCAGCAGCATGTCCGTTGCAGAACTTTGCTCCCAAAACAACCCTCCGGAAAACTTCTCGATCACAAGCAAGATGTCCCGCATCCGATACACCCATCTGGAGATCATCCGCCATTTCCTGCACCTATCTTTTATTTGGCCTTCCTTTTCCTCTTTTTCCAGCCATATAAACATCTGCATTATTATTCTCTTTAAACTTTCGTGACGTTTCAAATGCCCACAATAATTAAATTTTCAATGTTTTACCGTCTTTAATAGCCTTTCTTCTTCAATATTCAGTTCCTGAAGTACGGATGCATTTGTTCTTTTCTTTACCCATGATATTGATGCAGAAGGCAAAAATCAAGGACCGTCCCGAGGCAAGTGACTCAGTTTTATAAAACAATCGGCCCTCTGTGTGGTCAGCATCATGCCAGCCGAATTTACCTCCCAGAACGTTTCCCGGGACCAATTTGAGACTGGGTCGACCTGGTAGCCAAGGTCTAGTTTGAAAACTACCTGTCTCCTGTGGATTCGAACCTCAGACCTTCGTACTAGCAGGACAGAGTTTAATCACTACATTGACTGACTGACTGACTTTCTACCCCACCAGGACATCACACAAGCGATAAAGACCCGATGACACAAAGTGCCACCATGCGGATGAGGATCACCGTGGAGAGGTCCCAGAAACCGCGTTCAGACAATTGGCCATATTGATGGCCTGCTTATATTGCGGCCCCTGGCAAAAGCCAGAGTGGGGCTTCAAATAACCAAAAATTACTACCTAAGAAGGACGTAAGAAATGTATCACTACATTAGACGCGGATCCCTATTTAGCAGCGACTGCAGTATACAAATGCCGGGGTAGGGCGGTTGTTGACGTTTCTTAAGATATCAATCAACCAATCAGCAGACGTCACTGGCTCTCGTCACTGCCTGCATGAAAGTCTCTTTCTCTAGACAGTTCTCCAGCCCTATGTGCTTCTATAGCCCCTGCATTTTCAATGCTCCGTATCCACGTCTGCAGAGGTCGGCCACTGCCTTGTTTTCCAGAAGCTGCCTACCGACCATAAAGTATTTTGTTTAAATCAGCACTGAGGCAGATTTGTTGTTGTTAGTAATTAACTTTACCTTCCAGCTAGGCCCAGTCTTAAATTGGTACTAGGTAGGCGTCTGTAGCTTAGGCGTTGCCGGGGTGGCGGGTTCGATCCCAGCAGCGGGCTTTGCGCCAGTGGTATCGAGAAGCCGACCGTCCAGGCAGCAATGGCAAACTACTGGACGTATACTTGTCGAGAAAAACCTCAACAGCCAAAAAATTCTGAGGTTGCTTCTGCAACGTCATGTAATGGATACGCAACTAACTTTTTAGGTAGTGTCATGGGAAGTAAAGGCGGTTATTGTAATGTTGAGCGTATCATTTACAGCCATGCTAAAATTATATTATCCACAACTTCAAGGATATGGATATAGGCGGGGATAACCACTGCAGCTCTGTAATTTATAGCAGAAAGTAGTTACCAGAGGAATTGTTGTGTCTGATTCTCAGTCGGTACTGCGGAAGGTTCAAAATGGACAGATGTGGCATAAGTGGATACCAAGTTTCAATAAGTCAACATTGCAGGAAATCACGTGCATATACTTCCCGCGAAATGCAGGAGTACAAGGAAATGAAAGAGCAGATTTTTCGGCTACAAAAGCGATAGCTACAGGAACACTTGTACTAGGCAAAGAAGACACCAATGAGACCATTTTTGAAAGAATACTAAAAGAAGACACGAGTTTGGATGAGATAATATGTGTAAGCATGTGTGATGAGATAGGACCTAATAGAGGAAGTAAACGACGTGCAAGGGGAACAGCCAGCATCTACAACTGAAGACATTGCTGCGAGAGACGGAGCACCTATGGTTATGCCTGGTATGCAATGATGCTGATTCTCAAACCGGTAATTAGTAATCAGTTTAGATTGATATGGGGGTTGACGTGGCCAAGCGGCTAGACGCTCGGCGCGGATCGGAAGGTCGTGGGTTTGCTCCCTGGCGGAGCCGGACTATTTTCAAAAATGACCTTGGCTCCCAGGTCGACCCAGACTTGAGTGGGTACCAGGTGCAGTCCCGGGAAGTAAAGGCGGCCGGTGTGATGCTGACCACATCACCCATCTTGTGCCGATTGGTCTATACAAATATAGGTCTAGCCCTATATGCCCTATACGCCTAAGGGCGTAGAAAAGGGTCCTTTAATTTTAATTTTTTTTAGATTGATATGCCGCCTGTGTCACTAGCCTGGACAGGGCCTTTTACTGCGCTTTATCAGTCATGTGCACATGTGGACTTGGCACCGGAAACAACAGATTGTGTTCTCCAAGATTGTCACAAATACAACACATCAAGGCAAAACCTTTGGTCAAGAAAAAACACCGGTGCAAGTCAAACTTTATGGGTCGCTGAGTGAATTACAAAAGACAGTGAAGTTCATACTAGAGACAACATTGCAAATATAGATGTTCGAACTATGTATTCCGGTCCTGACCCCACGACCTTCAGAGGCGCAGGCGAGTATCTAGCCGCTACTCCACGGCGGCTCCCAGAGGGCCTAGTACTGAGACATTATGACGATAATCTGTGCTAGGCCCAAGTGTGCAACAACAAACGAGTACCTAATGAGGCAATGTGGCCGAAAGTCGCTTTACGATATCTGGAGATGACTGTCTATAGCGCAGAGCTGTCTAAAATAGGAATCTCAATCAGAGGGCAGTTGTGGACATGATGCCATAAAATTGTCTTGTGTTCCTGACAAGAAACTCAAAGATTTTGTGACTGTTGGACAGACTGATGGAAAGAGAGACAAGGGAAGACTTCTTCTACCTCTCCTTTCTTCATCGACTGTAAGCTCCCACGAAAAGTCTTAGCTGTTTGTTCATTTCGTTTCTAGCTTTGTGCTAGGGCCTATGTTTTGCATGTACATCCGTTAGACTTGCTTATTTGTGTTCAGTTGATAGTTCCTTACCGCGTGGACAGGTGCACTCAGACTTTGAAGGAAGTCCCAACTTAGTTGACTCCTGCGACATGCTTGTTGGGGAGACAGTGGGTCTATTCTTATTTCCCCCACAAATGGGCCTCAGAAATCACACGGGGAGGAGGAAGACAACACAGGAAGGTTCTTGACATCCTTTTGTCATAGCATAGAAAGATGTAGAACACGAGCTGATACGTGCTTTCAGAGGTAGCAAGTTGTGGGGCAGCATGATCGCCAAGCCAGTCAGTAGGATACCCAATGATTGACGATGATAGTTTCTCACATAATATTATAATTAGACTTTATCATTGCATTATATAGCTATGCATTGATACTGTTTCTTGTTTATTCACTTAAATCTGAAACTGGTTCACAAACAGCGTGTGGAAAAGAGATAGACAACTCATGCCATGCAGTGAACTTCGTATTTGTCCAGGACGGAGAAGAGTATCATTGCATCAAATCGGTAGAATCCGGAAGTACAGTTTACAGATACGTGACCTCGCCGATCCCAAAGTCCCCTCGAGGATGTTATGTCGGGGTGAAACCATACAAGCATCTGGGCTTGGCACCAAGCAAGGATGGGTGCCGAATGAGACAGTGTCAGAATGGGCAGTCGCCGTTCACCGTGGCAGGTAGGTTGTCTTGTCAGAGGTTCGGGTAAGTAGAACTATGGGCAGTCGCCGTTCACCGTGGCAGGTAGGTTGTCTTGTCAGAGGTTCGGGTAGGTAGAAAGAAGGGGCAGTCGCCGTTCATCGTGGCAGGTAGGTTGTCTTGTCAGAGGTTCGGGTAGGTAGAAAGAAGGGGCAGTCGCCGTTCACCGTGGCAGGTAGGTTGTCTTGTCAGAGGTTCGGGTAAGTAGAAAGAAGGCGCAGTCGCCGTTCACCGTGGCAGGTAGGTTGTCTTGTCAGAGGTTCGGGTAGGTAGA
>CAJHNH020005084.1:7500-12500 GCA_905116865.2 Candidula unifasciata | reverse complement strand
GCTGTGAATCCTGGACAATCGGTAGGCAGGCCGAACAATTTCTTGAGGCCTCGGAGATGTGGTTTTACAGAAGAATGCTTAGAATACCTTGGACAGCCAAAAAGAGCAACCAAGAGGTTTTGAAAGAGGCGGGAGCCCGTAGACAACTTATCACAGATATCAGAAGGAGACAGTCATCATTTTTCAGCCATGTTATGAGAAGAGGGAAAATAGAACATGTTGTGACCACTGGAAAGATCTGTGGAAGGAGAGATAGAGGAAGACAACGAGAGAAAATGCTTGACAGTCTTGTTGCATGGCATGGAGGTGTGTCGGCACACGAACTGATACATGCTGCAGGAGATCGCAGATTATGGAGAGGCATGATCGCCCACGCTAGTCGGCAAGGCACTTGATGATGATGATGATGATGATGATGATACAGGTAGAACTAAACTACAAAATCTAGATCACAAAAGTATGAAACTACTTGTCCGGCTCTCTTTATCTTTGTGAAAATTAAGTCTCGTTACATTGGAAGTATCCATCCGGCACAACCATGAGGCTGACCATAGATTGAGAGTAAATACACTTTCACAAAAACGAACTGTGTGCTCACCAGTATATTATCTACTTTTTCAAGTGTAGAAATATAGTATTTTTTCATAACAGCGCCAACTATAGCGCCAACAACAGTGCAGACTACAGTGCCAACTACAGTACCAACTACACAACCAACCACAAAGCCAAATACCCTACCAACTACAGTACCAACTACACAACCAACCACAGAGCCGAATACCCTACCATCTACAGTACCAACTACACAACCAACCACAGAGCCGAATACCCTACCATCTACAGTACCAACTACACAACCAACCACAGAGCCGAATACCCTACCAACTACAGTACCAACTACACAACCAATTACAGAGCCGAATACCCTTCCAACTACAGTACCAACTACACAAACAACCACTGAGCCGAATACCCTACCAACTACGGTGCCAACAACGGTGCCAACCACGGTGCCAACTACGGAGCCAACTACGGAGCCAACTACGGTGTCAACTACGGACCTAACTACGGTGCCAACTAAGGAGCCAACTACGGTGTCAACTACGGAGCCAACTACGGAGCCAACTACGGTGTCAACTACGGACCTAACTACGGTGCCAACTAAGGAGCCAACTACGGTGTCAACTACGGAGACAACTACGAAGCCAACTACGGTGTCAACTACGGAGCCAACTACGGAGCCAACTACAGTGTCAACTACGGAGCCAACTACGGTGTCAACTACGGAGTCAACTACGGTGTCAACTACGGAGCCAACTACAGTGTCAACTACGGAGCCAATTAAGGAGCCAACTACGGTGTCAACTACGGAGCCAACTACGGAGCTAACTACGGTGTCATCTACGGAGCCAACTACGGTGTCAACTATGGAGCCAACTACAGAGTCAACTACGGTGTCAACTACGGAGCCAACTACGGAGCCAACTACGGTGTCAACTACGGTGTCAACTACTGAGCCAACTACGGAGCCAACTACGGAGCCAACTACGGTGTCAACTACAGAGCCAACTACAGAGCCAACTACGGAGCCAACTACGGAGCTAACTACGGTGTCAACTACGGAGCCAACTACAGTGTCAACTACGGAGTCAACTACGGTGTCAACTGCGGAGCCAACTACGGTGTCAACTACGGAGACAACTACGGAGCCAACTACGGTGTCAACTACGGAGCCAACTACGGTGTCAACTACGGAGCCAACTACAGAGTCAACTACGGTGTCAACTAAGGAGCCAACAACGGTGTCAACTACTGAGCCAACTACGGAGCAAAATACGGAGCCATCTACGGTGTCAACTACGGAGCCAACTACGGTGTCAACTACGGAGCCAACTACAGAGCCGACTACGGAGCTAACTACGGTGTCAACTACGGAGCCAACTACGGTGTCAACTACGGAGCCAACTACGGTGTCAACTACGGAGCCAACTACGGAGCCAACTACGGTGTCAACTACGGAGCCAACTACGATGTCAACTATGGAGCCAACTACGGAGCCAACTACGGTGTCAACTACGGACCTAACTACGGTGCCAACTAAGGAGCCAACTACGGTGTCAACTACGGAGCCAACTACGGAGCCAACTACGGTGTCAACTACGGACCTAACTACGGTGCCAACTAAGGAGCCAACTACGGTGTCAACTACGGAGACAACTACGAAGCCAACTACGGTGTCAACTACGGAGCCAACTACGGAGCCAACTACAGTGTCAACTACGGAGCCAACTACGGTGTCAACTACGGAGTCAACTACGGTGTCAACTACGGAGCCAACTACAGTGTCAACTACGGAGCCAATTAAGGAGCCAACTACGGTGTCAACTACGGAGCCAACTACGGAGCTAACTACGGTGTCATCTACGGAGCCAACTACGGTGTCAACTACGGAGCCAACTACAGAGTCAACTACGGTGTCAACTACGGAGCCAACTACGGAGCCAACTACGGTGTCAACTACGGAGCCAACTACGGAGCCAACTACGGAGCCAACTACGGTGTCAACTACAGAGCCAACTACAGAGCCAACTACGGAGCCAACTACGGAGCTAACTACGGTGTCAACTACGGAGCCAACTACAGTGTCAACTACGGAGTCAACTACGGTGTCAACTGCGGAGCCAACTACGGTGTCAACTACGGAGACAACTACGGAGCCAACTACGGTGTCAACTACGGAGCCAACTACGGTGTCAACTACGGAGCCAACTACAGAGTCAACTACGGTGTCAACTAAGGAGCCAACAACGGTGTCAACTACTGAGCCAACTACGGAGCAAAATACGGAGCCATCTACGGTGTCAACTACGGAGCCAACTACGGTGTCAACTACGGAGCCAACTACAGAGCCGACTACGGAGCTAACTACGGTGTCAACTACGGAGCCAACTACGGTGTCAACTACGGAGCCAACTACGGTGTCAACTACGGAGCCAACTACGGAGCCAACTACGGTGTCAACTACGGAGCCAACTACGATGTCAACTACGGAGCCAACTACGGAGCCAACTACGGTGTCAACTACGGAGCCAACTACGGTGTCAACTAAGGAGCCAACTACGGTGTCAACTACGGAAACAACTACGGTGTCAACAACTGAGCCTACTACCGTGTCAACTACGGAGCCAACAACGGAGCCAACTACAGAGCCAGCTACGGAGCCAACTACGGAGCCAACTACGGAGCCAACTACGGAGCCAACTACGGTGTCAACTACGGAGCCAATTACGGAGCCAACCACAGAACAAACAACAGTGCCAGCCACGGGACAGCCAGCAGGTAATTTTGCTGCTCATTTTCCTAAAGAACGTTTGGCACTCTCCGCACGTCTCCGCACATCTCCGCACATCTCCGCACGTCTCCGCACATCTCCGCACGTCTCCGCACATCTCCGCACGTCTCCGCACATCTCCGCACATCTCCGCACATCTCCGCACATCTCCGCACGTCTCCGCACATCTCCGCACATCTCCGCACATCTCCGCACATCTCCGCACATCTCCGCACATCTCCGCACATCTCCGCACATCTCCGCACATCTCCGCACATCTCCGCACATCTCCGCACATCTCCGCACATCTCCGCACATCTCCGCACATCTCCGCACATCTCCGCACATCTCCGCACATCTCCGCACATCTCCGCACATCTCCGCACATCTCCGCACATCTCCGCACATCTCCGCACATCTCCGCACATCTCCGCACATCTCCGCACGTCTCCGCACATCTCCGCACATCTCCGCACATCTCCGCACATCTCCGCACGTCTCCGCACATCTCCGCACATCTCCGCACGTCTCCGCACGTCTCCGCACGTCTCCGCACGTCTCCGCACTTGTCAATTCTGATTACACACGAGTTATACTCACGCTGATACGAAAGCATATTTATTTAGTAAAAAAAAAAAATCGTCTTTTATCACGTCCAGGGGCTGGAGGTTCGTCCACTTCTAGACTTTGGTCTTATTTCACAGCTACAGTGTTTCGTGCGCATCAGTTTTACTGATCTGACTTATTTTTATGCAGATTGTTTGTTGCTTGCCTCTCATGTAGATACACTCCGACTTCGATTAAAACCCATAAATAGTGGCGTTTTAGGACAGTCTAGTCGAGGGGACAGTCGGTCATTCTTTCACCTGCAGAAATGAGCCCGGAAACTTGGTAAGAAATAAAGTAAAGTAAAGGACCACTGTGCACATAGGGCTAGACCTGTAAGTTATAGACCAGTAGGTACTTGATGGGTGATGCCGGCCGCCTTTACTTCCCAAAACTGCACCTGGTACCCACTCAAGGCCGGGTCGATCTGGGAGCCAAGGTCATTTTTGAAGAAAGTCAGGTTCTGTCATGAGCCGAACCCATGACCTTACGATCCGCAAGCGAGCTTCTAGCCACTGCACCACGATGACTCCCGGCCCGAAACCTACATGTGGATAAAAGCATCTAGTAAACATTACAGCATTGTAAGTTGACCAAAACACCCCACCCCCCCCCCCCCCCCCCAAAAAAAAAAAAACACCGATGAAATTCAAGGATACACAGTAGTTTACATGGGAGTTGAAAGCTGAGGTGGCGCAGCGGCTTGAGTTCAAATCCTCACTGAGGACTTGATCTTGACTGCCGGGTGTTTCCTTTTTCACTACCTCTTTTACCGACTCGGCTGTCGAGGGAAACATAGGGTTCTGCTTCTTGTTCGTCGGACTGCCTCAATCATTGACACATTGTGATGTAGAATCTTTCTGATGTTATCTTTCCATAATGTTCGTTGTATGCCTCTCGCTCCACTTGCTCTGTTCTTTTTGTGTACGCCTTGTATTGTATGGGTTCACAACGCATTCTAACGAGGCAAACTTTTTGATTCGCTGTCCTTGTATGTAATTTATAATTAGTTCTGTGCCGACTTTTTCTCTTATGACCTAATTCCGGATTTCGTTCCAGGTCT
>CAJHNH020005084.1:0-2500 GCA_905116865.2 Candidula unifasciata | reverse complement strand
CTCCCACATTCTCTCACGTGCTGCCACACTATCTCATTTTCTCCCACATTCTCTCACGTGCTGCCACACTATCTCACTTTCTCCCACATTCTCTCACATGCTGTCAAACTATCTAACTTACTCCCACATTCTCTCACGTGCTGCCACACTATCTCACTTTCTACCACACTCTATCACGTGCTGTCACACTATCTCACTTTCTCCAACATTCTCTCACGTGCTGTCACACTATCTCACTTTCTCCCACATTCTCTCACGCGCTGTCACACTATCTCACTTTCTCCTACTTTCTCTCACGTGCTGCCACACTATCTCACTTTCTCTCACATTCTCTCACGTGCTGTCAAACTACTGTCAAACTATCTCACTTTCTCCCACATTCTCTCACGTGCTGCCACACTATCTCACTTTCTCCCACATTCTCTCACGTGCTGCCACACTATCTCATTTTCTCCCACATTCTCTCACGTGCTGCCACACTATCTCACTTTCTCCCACATTCTCTCACATGCTGTCACACTATCTCACTTACTCCCACATTCTCTCACGTGCTGCCACACTATCTCACTTTCTACCACATTCTCTCACGTGCTGTCACACTATCTCACTTTCTCCAACATTCTCTCACGTGCTGCCACACTATCTCACTTTCTACCACATTTTCTCACGTGCTGTCACACTATCTCACTTTCTCCCACATTCTCTCACGTGCTGCCACACTATCTCACTTTCTCCCACATTCTCTCACGTGCTGCCACACTATCTCACTTTCTCCCACATTCTCTCACGTGCTGCCACACTATCTCACTTTCTCCCACATTCTCTCACATGCTGTCACATGCTGTCACACTATCTCACTTACTCCCACATTCTCTCACGTGCTGTCACACTATCTCACTTTCTACCACATTCTCTCACGTGCTGTCACACTATCTCACTTTCTCCAACATTCTCTCACGTGCTGCCACACTATCTCACTTTCTCCCACATTCTCTCACGTGCTGCCACACTATCTCACTTTCTCCCACATTCTCTCACGTGCTGCCACACTATCTCACTTTCTCCCACATTCTCTCACGTGCTGTCACACTATCTCACTTTCTACCACGTTCTCTCACGTGCTGTCACACTATCTCACTTTCTCCCACATTCTCTCACGTGCTGCCACCTTATCTCACTTTCTTCCACATTCTCTCACGTGCTGTCACACTATCTCACTTTCTACCACATTCTCTCATGTGCTGTCACACTATCTCACTTTCTACCACATTCTCTCACGTGCTGTCACACTATCTCACTTTCTACCACATTCTCTCACGTGCTGTCACACTATCTCACTTTCTCCCACATTCTCTCACGTGCTGTCACACTATCTCACTTTCTACCACATTCTCTCACGTGCTGTCCCACGATCTCACTTTCTCCCACATTCTCTCACGTGCTGCCACACTAACTCACTTTCTACCACATTCTCTCACATACTCTCATACCATCTCAGACCCTTCCATGCCACCACACTTTTTTCCCACCCTCTCACATTCTGCCACTCAATTTCACCCAACAGTCTCTGGAAAAGGTCAGATACCAAGCGAGTACCTCAAACATTCACCTGGGTATCGATCGAGCTAGAGCTTTGGCACAAGCTGATGAGCCAGGGGTCAAAACCACCATCGTTGTCTCCACTGACGGACACCCCAGCAACTCTAGTCTAGGTTGGTGCAAACATTTATCATCCTGATCTAGACCATAGTAGTTCTAGACGAGGTTCATTTTCATGCTTCAGATAAGAATAGTTAGTATGAGGTTCATTTTCGTGATTTAGATAAAAATAGTTAATACGAGGTTTGTTTTCGTGATTTAGACAAGAATAGTTATCACGAGGTTCATTTTCGTGATTTATATAAGTATAGTTAGTACGAGGTTCATTTTCGTGATTTAGATAGAATAGTTATCACGAGGTTCATTTTCGTGATTTGGATAAGAATACTTATCACCAGATTCATTTTCGTGATTTAGATAAGAATAGTTAGTACGAGGTTCATTTTCGTGATTTAGATTAGAATGGTTTTCACGAGGTTCATTTTCGTGATTTAGATAAGAATAGTTATCAGTAGGTTCATTTTCGTGATTTAGATAAGAATAGTTAGTACGAGGTTCATTTTCGTGATTTAGATAAGAATAGTTATTACGAGGGTAATTTTCGTGATTTAGATAAGAATAGTTAGTTCGAGGTTCATTTTCATCATTTAGATAAGAATAGTTAGTACGAGGTTCATTTTCGTGATTTAGATAAGAATAGTTAGTACGAGGTTCATTATCGTGATTTAGATAACAATAGTTAGTACAAGGTTCATTTTCGTGATTTAGATAAGAATAGTACGAGGTTCATTTTCGTGATTTAGATAGGAATAGTTAGTACGAGGTTCATTTTCGTGATTTAGATAGGAATGGTTAGTACGAGGTTCATTTTCGTGATTTAGATAAGAATAGTTAGTACGAG
>CAJHNH020005083.1:17500-26218 GCA_905116865.2 Candidula unifasciata | reverse complement strand
AGATTTTTACGTACGTTTTATTGAAAATATCATCATTTTACGTGAAACTTTAATGCCATTAAAGTTTGGGCCGTACAAGCGTTATTTGTTGGCTTGTAAAGGTAGCGACCTGTATTACCATGATGCTGTGTCGGTGCCAGTGTGCCAGTTATAGAAATGGACAGGACTTTCACTGTAGCACATCCAATCAGGGAGATATCCAGCGGAATACTAGAATAGGCACCCTAGGCCTAAATACTTGGTTGAATATAAAGTATACAAAAGAATGTACAAATTAAGTGTACAACAAACCCACACGGGGATATCTTCTATCTGATTGTTTGTTTTCTCTACAATGGGTCTCTAGAACCCACACGGGCATATCTCTTCTATCTGATTGTTTGTTTTCTTCTACAATGTGTCTCTAGAACCGCACACGGGATATCTTCTATCTGATTGTTTGTTTTCTCTACAATGGGTCTCTAGAACCCACACGGGGATATCTTCTATCTGATTGTTTGTTTTCTCTACAATGGGTCTCTAGAACCCACACGGGGATATCTTCTATCTGATTGTTTGTTTTCTCTACAATGGGTCTCTAGAACCCACACGGGGTTATCTTCTATCTGATCGTTTGTTTTCTTTATAAGGTGTTTTTATTACAGTTTTTATAGGTTAAAAAAAAATTAGCAAGTGAAGATCTCTTTTCCAAGCCTTTGGGCGTATAGGGCATGTTGTTGTTGTTATTGATCTAGCCGCGCATGAGATCTCGCCCTTTGGCCCAATACTGCATATAGCAATAGACCTATATTTCTATAGACCGATCGGCACAAGATGGGCGATGTGGTCAGCATCACCCCGGCCGCCTTTAACTCCCGGGACTGCACCCAGTACCCACTCTAGGCTGGGTCGACCTGGGATGCTTACTATAAATCTGAAATAACAAAATCCCAATAAAGGTAAATCAAATATCACGTTACAGGTTAACCTTCTTCTTCTTCTTCTCTTCCACCTTGTACCTCATCGAAGTGCCGGGGTGAGATGTAATGTTCGTTGAGGAGCTCTGTCAAGAGCACTATTAAGACTGATGTTAATTTCTGTAAGGCTGTTCTTAATGCCATCACTCCATATTTTCCGAGGTCTTTCCACTCGCAAATTAACCAACAGCACAATATTAGTGTAAAAATTGAAGTGTGAAAATGGTGAAAAACCTGGCGTTGATCGACATTCAGATAAAGTCTAATATTCACGTGAGTCAATCAGTAAAATACCTAACTGTTCTAGCACGGTTCGTTGAGTGTTCTTGTAGCCTAATTAAATAACGCCATCTAATCCTACTTTTCTTCTGTTGAGTCGTGTTGCCGTCTCCGCTTACCAGTGTTAACTTTACACAGTGCACGGTTTGGTCTTAAGATGAAGAATAGAAAACATTAGGAAATGCCATTATAAATGTTGAAACACACACACAGACACGCACGCACGCGCACGCACAAAAATACGCACACACACATTTACACCACACTCACTCACATACACACACACACATATACATGCACTAGAGGTAAGAAGGTAAAGTAAAGATCCATTTTCACGCCTTTAGGCACATCGGGCATATGGGAAAAGCAACCCACATGTTTACAAACCAGTCGGCCTTAGGTGGGTTTTAGGTGGCTAATGTGGTCACCATTACGCCAGTCGTCTTTACTTTCCCAGGACATACATTCTGTTACCAATTTTAGGTTGGGTCCACCTGCGACGCCCCATGATAAAAATCCACGCAGAGGGAGAAATGGAAATTACTCACACTAGAGAGGGAAATGTAAAATACGTACAGACACAGCAGATAAATGGCAGTGTACCTGGAAGCAGATCAACAAGACTGTAGAGAAGTTAAACAGACAAGCTCGCATGTTCTATCAAGGACAGACATCGGAGTCACTAAATGGAAAGAGAAGGCCAATCACAGAGATGAATAAAGAGTGAAGATTTTTGTCTGTGATAATATGAAACCAACCAGTTCTACTTTTCGTTTGTTTGATATGTTTTCATGACGTTCTTAAGACAATGACTAACAGCGGTCTCTTTTACTACCATACATTTTTGTAGTTGTTGCAGCTGGTTCTAGTTGTTCTTCTTGTTGCAATGTTCACATAAAATCGCGTAAGTAGGCTTCACGAAGAGTGGCAAGCATAGCTTCAGAGGTCCCGGGTTGATAGCGTCCTTTGGATGTTTTCTCCAGGGAATGCCGGTGTGTTTGTAAATGAACAGACAGATAGACTAGCTGGCTTTGCACAACTTGGTGGTGAACTGATGCGTGACAAGATAGATGTTGTAAGGGCCCCTTGGATCACAGATGGGTCATTATCGACTGAGGAGAATAGCGCTGCGAAGAGTGACCAGGGGATCTGGCCGACGGTCAGCACTTTGTCAAAGGAAAGGCCAGACGGATATACAATGAGACTGTTACTGGTGCCATCGGAAGTGGTGAAAGTTTTCGCTTGCTGCCGAATATGGGGACCGAGCGCTTATAGGAATGCCACAAACGCTGTGATGTCGATTCTCAACTAAAGTTAAACCTGAACTCTCTCTCTCTCTCTCTCTCTCTCTCTCTTCTCTCTCTCTCTCTCTCTCTTTCTCTGTGTGTGTGTGTGTGTGTGTGAGTCTCTATGTATTTGTGTGTGAGGCGGGTTTGCATGTGCATGCTTTGTGCACGGGAGAAGGGAAAAAGACTGGGGGGGGGGGTAATATAGTCTCTTCAGTGTCCAATGCCAAAGTGCAACAAACTACCAAATCGCAATAAGGAAACTACAACAGGAATAACAGTTCTACCAAATATCAAACAGCAACAGGGAACGACAACTCATCTTGCACGCAGCTTCCAAGTGCATTGACTTGACACTGATTAAGTGCCCCTGACAGTGCATGACATTGTAGAACCACTGACAGCAATTAAACCCTGACTGTACCCTCTTTTGTCTATCCCCCATGTACTAATGGTCGTCAGCTCAAGAGAGAAGGAAAACAGGGAGTAGGTGGGATGAGAAGTGGATCCATTTTTACCGATTCTTTTAACAATGGAGTTGTAGTAAGTTGCCAGTCAGTAGTTGCAACCATTCTATTATATGATAATGGGATTGTTCCTGGTGTTGGTGGTTTCGCTTCATTGATTTTTTTTTTCTTCTTCAGCTTTTTATGTATTTCTGATGTCATCAGTTGTTGTGATCTGTGTGGTTTTGCGAAGCAAAAGGGGATATTGCAGATGTACACCTTTATAGTTAACCTCGGGAGTTTCAAGGCCATGATATCGATTTCATTGCACTTGGGTTTCATTCATATGGCTTGCTGTGTGTTTTTTTTTTTTTTGGTCACACGTAATACAGCTGGTGATTTGCTGAGGGCGTCATTCCGAGCACTAACGCCCGTAAGAGGCAGACCGAGAGTACGATGGATAGACAATATATCAGAGATCCTGAGGCAACACGGACTAAAAACAACACGTGCAACACACCTGGCCCAGGATAGAAAACTGCGACTCCCCACTACGCTATGAGGCAATTGTGGACAAGACAAAAGAGAGAGAGAGTTCCAATGATGATCTGTCAGGAATCACTGATGTGTCTGCACTGGTGCCCTGAAAGACGGAGTCTTAACACAGTTCTCGTAACATTCAACACCACTGTGCACTTTTAGTGCAGGACAGGCTAGCATAACACCCCACAACCTTTAGCGTGATAATGGAGGTGGAGGCGGTAACTGCAGCTTTCCGGTGGATAGAGAACAAGATGCATACGCAAGTCGTACGTGTAACAGACTCTGAAAGCATGCTGAAATGGGTAAAGACAGGGATGCTTCGATCAGAGTGGCAAGCTTCACTGGAAATGTCACGGGCCGTGAGCATACTTTGGATCTTTTCTCCAGGCTATGCCGGCGTGGTAGGTAATGAACAGGCAGACCGATTGGCTGGATCCGCACCACTGGGTGGTGAATTGATACATGACAAGGCAGACGATGTCGATGCTCTTTGGGAACAAGCAACGGAATCAGTAGAAAAAGACGATTATTATGGCCTGGAGAGAATGAGGCAGCTGGGTGTAACCAGAGGGTCCGGCCGGCACACTACACTCAGAGGAAAGGACAAGACGGACATTTAACCAGATTCTGATCAGTACCATCAGTATTTGAACTCTCCGCTGGCTGCTGAAGATGAGGACGGAGCTTACATGGGAATGTCCTGAGTGCTGTGATGTCAATTCTCAACTCAACTCAACCATAGGCAATCATATCGACCACTTTTACTTTCCAACAAATTTCTTTGCACCCACCAAGTGCTGGCTTCGGAACCCATGCAAATTAAAAAAATTTTTTTTATCTGAAAGGGGATTTGAACAGTCGACACCCGGATGTTAGGGAAGCATTAATATAAACTTAGACACCAGAATCTAGGGATATCGGGCCACCCCCCTCCCCTTCTCCGGGCCCCAATTCTTATGGTCGCTTCTTGTTGCCTTTTCAGTATATGTGTTTTTGATGTCTCAGATATCTACCATTAATTTTTTTAGGTTTCTCAAACTGTAAACATTTCTTCACCTTTTAGTTTATTGAATGCTTTAGTGTAATCATCATCATCATTGCCATTTCTCCCGCCTCGTGCACTTTCACACTCAAGGAGTCACTTATATCTGTGCCTATCTTCGTTTCGGTCGGCCCCTGCCCCTCCTTCCTGGTACCATGCCTTCTGCTATAATTTTTTCCAATCCGTCCTGGCGCTTGATATGACCAAAATATTTCAGCTTTCGAGAAAGGATGCTGTTTATTAGCCAATCTTCCTTGATGTTCAGATCTTTCAAGATGTCAATAGTTCTCATCTTCTTTGTCCAATATATTCTGAGAATCTTTCTATAGCATTTCAGCTCAAAAGCCACTATTCTCTTTCTTAAGGACTGAGAGATAGTCCACGACTCACATCCGTTCGCACGATAAACACAACACTGCTTGGGCCTCTACATTCAACAAAACCACATAAATTCTCTCCCGTTTTTCTGGTCTAATTTTGCACTTTATTTTCCTCATTATAATTCACAGGAAAATTTTCATCTTATGAATTGTTAAACTAATTGTCCTATGGTCTCATGAAAAAAAGATTTGGAAAGGTTATCAAGTTTCACTGCCTTAAAAAAGTGGCGTAGGCGTTGCGAGTCCGACTCGTAATTCCAATGTACCGCGGCTGAGACCCACTGCTGGCTGCGTTGATTTTTATCATGGTATGGAGCGTCGCAGGTAGACCCAGCATAAAATGGGTACCAGGATGGCTATCCTGGGGAAGTAAAGTCGACCGGCGTAATGCTGACCCCCCATTACCCACCTAGTGTCGATTGGTCTGTAAAAAAATGGGAGCTCTTCCCGTATACCCGATGCGCATAAAGGCGTGAGAAGCGATCTTTACTTTACCTTACTTTACTACAAACAAAACAACAACAAAAATGCTGAGAACATAAGTTTAAGAGAGAGAGAGAGAGAGAGAGAGAGAGAGAGAGAGAGAGAGAGAGAGAGAGAGAGAGAGAGAGAGAGAGAGAGAGAGAGAAACAAATTCTTCTTTGGAAAGGACGCGGAGTGGTGGTTCCAAGAAATGACCACTAGTGGTAAGGCAAATGTGAAGACTACAGCAGTGATTCTCACTTCTTTTACACCTGCGGAACACCAAAACGGGGGAAAGTGTTTCGCGCCCCACCTGATATATGACTTAGAAAAAAAAAATCGGAAACAAAATAAAGCGTAGATGGCAGTTTTTATTTTAATTTATTAAATCCGATGTAACAAAAGACATGACCAGAGCGTTAATGCTGATAGACAGGGCACTGCAAAAAACAGGACCACAATCATCTGAGCACATTCTGCAGACCTGCCCACACTATTTACAATTTTGAAAAGACACCTGGCATCAAGAACAAAGTGTGCAGAGCAAGCTATGGGGAACCATGCAAGACCTGCTACTGACATGCGAGTTCATAGAGGCAACCCACCTGATGGTCTGATCTGAGCATACGAAACCGAACGCAAAGACGAAGATCACAAATGGGCTTTTACCAGGTTCCTAATTGTTTTAGAGAAACAATTATCCAAGTATTCAGCAAACGTCTTTCAGTGCTGACCTGTTAGGTTGAATATGACTCGAACCTGGGGATGTTTATTCTGTAGACTACACTCGTGAAAGAGAAAACTACATAACCTACCCCGTTACATGATTGGACAGTAACTTTTAGCAGCCCACTGATGGGCCACAATACGAAGAACACTGGTCTACACCACCACATCTTCAAGTATAGAGTGTATGTTTAATGACTTAGACTTATTAAATCGTTTATTGCGAACAGTAATTAAATTTGCGTTTTACGTTATGTTTCAAGCGCCATGTAACCGTTAGTTTAGAATATCACTGCTATGGACCAGTGTTTCAATAACTAGTCTTATCTATAATGTTGTTAACTTTTGAAGGAGTATTTGTGTGTGTGTGTGGGGGGGGGGGGGGTGTGGCAGAGCATGTGTTCCTTAAAGGTGGCAGGTATTCAAATGTGGCTGTTCAACAATTTCTAATGTCATTTTTCGACAACTAAAGTGCCTCATCCTAATACTGTTTACAATTTTACCGGTAGAATCGATTGTGAAAAGAGCTGTAATTTGGAAAATGGAACAGAAAAAAGACACACTATTTCAGTATGTGTTGCATTGACTCCTCAGACGGTGATAACAAAAATAGGACCCTCAATATTTTCACGAAATACACTGAAAACACACGACGAATATCGCACGACTGGGAATAATTTCTCAAGCAAACGCTGGTAACCAGATTACCCTGGGAAAGTATAGCTTGTAATAAAATTTCCCTTTCACCGTTCGACTCTCATACATCCTGTTAGGTCAAAGGTCGTGTTTTGTCTTGGGTGGTGTTTAGAGAAAGAAAATACCACAATCTAAACAGTAACCCTCAAGCTGCTCTGTGTTGCAGACAGACAGAAAATAAATCTAGGCAGATTATGAGACAACCCTGCAAGATTCTTTGTTTGTTTTGTCATAGCTTTGCCGGTGAAAGGGAGTCGCCTTGGCGTTGGTGGCTAGACGCCCTCCTGCGTATTGGAAGGTGGTGAGCTCGCGTCCTGACGCAGCCGGACTTTTTCTAAAACTGACCTTCACTCCCAAGTCGATCCAGCCTTAAGTGGGTACCAGGTGATGTCCTAGGAAATAAAGGCGGCCGGCGTGGTGCTGAACAGATCACCCACCAAGTGCCGATTGGTCTATAAAACTATATGCCTAGCCCTATATTCCCAATAAGCCTAAAGGCGTGAACAAGAAACCTTCACCTTTTTTAGCTAGTAAAAAGAAACCATGCTCTTTATTTTTCTGGCGATATGATATTGTTTAATGTTGTATTGTTTCTATGGCGTTGTTGGTGTTATTTCTGGTGTCTGTTGTCATGATAAAACATGTCGGTAATTGAAGAATTCCGTTTTCTTTGGTTGTCTTCTTCTTCTTCTTCTTCTTCGCGTTCACCAGCTGTAAACTCTGGCGGAAGGTTCTGGTTGCTCATCCACTTCTGAACTGCAGTGCTGCTCCAGAACCTGAGTGTTGCGTGTGCATCAGTTTTACAGATTTCATTCTCTTGAATACAGACTGTTGGTTCGTTGCTTCTGCGACAGATGCACTCCGACTTTAAAGGACGCTCCCCAATTAGTCGACTCTTACGACATGCTTTTGGGGAGGCAGTGGGTCTATTCTTGTTTTCCCCACAATGAGGGCCCGGGAACCTACACGAGGGTCTCTTTGGTTGTGTTTCATGGTATGCATTGTTTTCATTCTTTTTATAAAATTTCGTCAAATTTTTGAATTTTTAATCACCTTCATCACCTTCCCATGATTCAAGTGTGTGGGTCTGGAGCCACATTTTCAAGTAAAAGAGAAGAAATCATCCCCCCTCTCCTGAGTCCAGTCCATTTAGCCAAATTCGATATCTAGGTCCCTCGAGGTCTGCCGTCGGCTCTGTGGCTAAGTCAATGCGAACGCATCGTAATCCCGGGATGCCGTGTTCGATCCCAGCTGTGGGCCATGCGCCTTGCGTTGGTTTCGACAGTGGTATCAAGAAAGCCGACCGTCCAGTATCAATGGCAAACTACTGGACGTAACTTTGCCTAGAAAAACCACACAATAGCCAGGGGCTGTTAGGGTTGGTTCTGCAACGTCCTGTATAGGATACGCAACTAACCATCCCATCCTAGGTCTGCCGCCCCCCCCCCCTTCCTCCGATATTGGATTTATCCTTAAATCTCGTATTCTCGGAGTTGCAGTAAACAAAAAATAAACAACCGTCACTAGACGTCAAACCTCTAGCTTGTAGTCCCACAAAACGGAAATCATAAAACTAAAAATTTTCGGTTCCTAATTTTTGATTCACCCCAAATAGAGGAAATCCTAGATTTCCCCTGAAACTCCAACATTATAGGGGTGTTAGGGATAGGCTTAGTGGGTGTTCATTTCAAACTGTAAGCCCTCTTATAATGTTGGACTTTCTGCGGAACTCCAAGATTCCGCGTATTTGGAGTGAATAAAAATATAGAAGTAATTTTTTTCCATCTTCTTCACTAGAGAGTGATTTCAAAATAATCTACATTAGAATAAAATTCGACTTCAATTACGCGTTTTGCTTGTGGGAATTCCTGACAATATAATCAATAAATTTATGGATAATTT
>CAJHNH020005083.1:0-12500 GCA_905116865.2 Candidula unifasciata | reverse complement strand
AAGAAGTGAGGACAACTTATAACAAACATCAGAAAGAGACAGTCATTGTTGTTGGTCATGTTATGAGAAGAGGAGGAGTCGCCTCGCCAGGGGGTAGCGGCTAGAGGCTCGCCTGCTGCTCGGAAGGTCGTGGGGTTGCTCCCTGGCGGAGCCGGACTTTTTTCAAAAATGACCTTGTCTCTCAGGTAGACCCAGCCTTGAGTGGGTACCAGGTACCGCCCTGGGAAGTAAAGGCGGCCAGCGCAATGCTGACCACATGACCTATCTTATATTGGTCTATAAAAATATAGGTCTAGCCCTATATGCCTTATGCGCCTAAATGCTGCAAACGAGTACTTTAATTATTATGAGAAAAGGGCAACTGCAACATGTTGTGACCACTGGAAAGATTTTTGGAAAGAGAGACAAAGGAAGACAACGCGAGAAATTTGACCTCGGGCATGATCGCCTACGCCATGCGACAAGATACTTGAGAATGATGTGTTTGTATCAAAACACGGTAATGGATTCTTGAAACAGGACGCCCAACAGAAACACTAAGTCGAACTTTTAGCTTCTAAGTTTAGTGCTTGGTGCAGCCCTGTGAGCTGTGTTTTTTCCTGTGGAATGCCTTTCTGCTTGTGCAGCGGTTGTGTCGCAGTGTTCAGTACTGTCGGTAAACTGGGAAAATACATATTAATTCTACTTGTGTATAGCCAACTTATCGTGCCCGACTACTTCCATCAAAGACAAACTGCATTTCTTGTGAGCACTTTTGGCTTTGGCACCTCTAGCAACTGAAATATGCATTTACTTCGTGCACATACTTCTTGATTGCTCTGGGACTAATTGTTTTTTCACCAGTTTTTCAAATGGGAGTTTGAGGGACATTTCATTTGATTTGCACTGGCACAAGAATGGTGCAAGTTTGGGGAAAACCCGATTGCGGTGAAGCTGAAACCTTGACTAAGATCAAGAAAGACTATAACGAAATGGAGAAACAGACTACAGATACAATGGGATTCTTAATTTTTAGTGCTGACCGCATGTAGTCTCCAGTGGAACTTTCTGGTTGTTCCTCCACGTCTGAACTTTGGTAATGTTCCCGAACTTGAGGGTTACGTGTACATCCGTTTTACAGATCTGGTGTATTTAGTATGGAGATTGCTGGTTCCTTGCCTCGCAGGCAGATGCACCACGACTTGGGTTTCGCAGATGAATCCTTAGAATTCCTTCAACAGCTAAAACGACCAATACAACTGTTTTCAAAGAAGGGAAGTTAAAGAAGTGTTATAATAAACATCAGAAAAAGACAGTCATAACTTGTTGGTCATGTTATGAGAAGAGGGGAAGTCGCCTCGCCGTGGGGTAGCGACTAGGCGCTCGCCTGAAGATCGGAAGGTCGTGGGTTCGCTCCCTGGCTCTCAATAAACCCAGCCTTGAGTGGGTACCAGGTGCAGTCTTTGAAAGTGAAGGCGACCATCGTGGTGCTGACAACATCACCTATCTTGTACCTCTCAGGCAGATGCACCTAGACTTCAAAGAAAAAATTTATAATTAGTGGCCTTGTATGACATGCTTGTCAACGTGCAGTGGGTCTATGCCCCCCCCCCCACCCTCCTTTCTCCCATTCCATATAAAATGGGATCACAAAACCCACATTATGATGATATTTTTGTAATGTATATTTACGAGTGTGTCCAGAAAGCGATCAAACTACTAGACATAAATTTGCCTAGAAAAACCACAACAGCAAAAAATGGCTGGAGTTGGTTCTGCGACGCCCTGTTAAGGCTACGCAACTAACAAATATTTACACGTGAAAGTATGATAAAATAAATATGTCTTTTGCTAGAATATTACACATTGAATTTTCAATAACATTTGTTCCACGTTCAGCGCTGAGCAAGTTTGCAAGGCTGGCCAGGTCAGTGACCAGAAACAGGTCAACTCTGCTGCAGTTTTCTTCCAGTCAGCCAAGTACCAAGTTTGACAGTTCCAGGCCGTCCCACCTGGCAAATGTGAGTTTACACACACACACTACAAACATGGACATGTCATGTCAGCGTCTGTAGCTTCAGGGGTTATGAATGTGGTGTGTAATTTCGACATATCCGGTTTGGTTCAGCTGCAGAAGTCGGCAGCAAAATGTTTTATGTTGACTTCTCTAATGGTATGGAGCGCTGACCGTTTAGGGATCAATGGTAACCGTCTTCGTCTGCCTTCTGTGCCCAGTTATCTTTCTTGTGTTTTTAAACTCCCGGCTGTTTGACGATAATAAAGTTTTCTTAAAGCGCACTTCATCCAAAACCGCTAGGCTATTATATATATTTTTATAAAGTAAAGCTAAAGGTGAGAGGATCGAATTCACTGCACCGAGTCTTTATTCCCATACATGTTGCCTGCCAAGAACGTCGCACAGAGCACGGCGTCCGTAACTCCGACGACGATCCCCAAGGATCTCCGTACAAATTAAACTCATGAACTAAACGGCGATGCCTTGAAACGAGCCCACGACCTTAAGATCGCTAGTCAAACGGCTTGACCACTTGGCCACGGATTGACCGCTTCGCCATGGATTTTCTATAGAAGTATCATTGTCCCCTGTTAGCGTGTGCTGAAGAAGACGTTGTGGCCGACAACGTTAACTTCGTCCTTCAGTTTTTCTCAATAAGAAGGAAAACGACTATTTCTACTTCTCATCTGATATTCTCATATCTTGATTCAATGACCTTTTCGCTCTAAATATTAGGATAAAACATGGGGTTTACAATAGATCAGGCATTCTGTGTGTATCGATATGTTTAAGTGAAGTACAGGACCCTTTTCTATGCCTTTGGGCGTATTGGACAGATAGAGTTAGATCTATGTTTTACAGACCAATCAGCACTTGATGTGGGATGCGGTCAACAGCACACGGGCCGCCTTTACTACCCAGGACTGCACCTGGTACCCACTCAAGGCTGGGTCGACCTGGGAACCAAGGTCATTTTTACCCACTCAAGGCTGGGTGGACCTGGGGACCAAGGTCATTTTTACCCACTCAAGGCTGGGTGGACCTGGGGACCAAGGTCATTTTTACCCACTCAAGGCTGGGTCGACCTGGGAACCAAGGTCATTTTTACCCACTCAAGGCTGGGTGGACCTGGGGACCAAGGTCATTTTTACCCACTCAAGGCTGGGTGGACCTGGGGACCAAGGTCATTTTTACCCACTCAAGGCTGGGTCGACCTGGGAACCAAGGTCATTTTTGAAGAAAGCCCAGTGCCGTGAGGACCCGAACTCCCCCCACCTTCCGATCCGCAGGCGAGCCTTTAGCCGCTACACCACGGCGACTCCTTCTTGAAGTGTTTTAAACGTGGATATCGACTTCGATCTAAACGCTCAAGAATTTATGTGTGCAGTATTTCTTTGACTCATAGCTGATCTTCGAAGTGATAGCTAGGATTAGTTTCATTTTCGTGCAAGGATATGTCGGGGCACGAGGAAACGAGCATGCTGATAGGCTTGCAGGTAAGGCTACTGTGAAAGCTGTACAAGCCATGGACCAGGCTGATTTACTGAATGCTCTAAGAGAGTTAAGACGTTTTTCGTGAACCAAGTGAGAACTGTGAATCTGCTACCATGGTCAGACTGCAAGAGCAGCAGGTTAAACGGGGTGTCGCCAAAAAAGAACACAAAGAAGAAGAATAAATCAACACAGAACCGGTGTTTTTGCCGCTATACGCTGATGGATTTACTGAGGAGGGGATCCGAGCCTTTATGGACTGAGTGGTTCGACGTGCAATAAGGAAAATCTGTCTACTAATTAACTAACTAAGCTTGTGTTTAGTGAACTATTACCGTCACGTCGTCTTTCCCCTAGAGACAAAAGTGCCGGTTATCTGTCAATACTGCCTGTTCTTAACACTTTCGTGGTGTAGTAGGGAGAGGTGCATTTGAGTCTGAGGATGGAGGGCCGCATATCTAGTGCTGTCGCCACGGACTATGCAAGTTAGTGTTGTATTTTTGCCCCTGACAGAAAACAAGGATTCGAACCCTGATCTCCCGCATGACAGCCCTGCGTTCTAAACAGTTGAACCAGCCGCTCCAACACATGTTTTTAAAAAGATGTTGCTGATATACGATACCTGAAAAACATGCCGCTACTATGTACTGTTGCTTGCCCCCCCCCCCCCCCCCCCCCCAAATAGAATGTTAATTAAGAATCAAGTTCACCGCACTCGGCACATTCCCATAAACCCTTCGTCCCCATCTTCAGCAGCAAGCAGAGTTCCGATGGTACCAGTAACAGTCTGATTTATATCTGTCTTACCTCTCCGTTGAGTATTGAGCATCGGTCAGTTCGCCTGGTCACTCCCCGCAGTGCGCCATTCTCCTCAGACCGTGATGATACGTCTATTCTTCTGCCCTTTTCACTCGCCCCTCAAGGGTCCTTACAACATCTATCTTGTCTTGCATCAGTCCAACCCAAGTTGTACAGGACCAGCCAGTCTATATGCATATTCATTTCCCAGTACATCAGCATTGCTGGAGACACTATGCAATGGACACTAGCCAGCCGTGATTTCTAAAACGATACTTGCCACTCAGCACTGATTGTAGCTGTCTACACCTTTCGCAGCAAGCTCTGTGAGTCACTTACAATTGCAAAATATTTGTGCAGCTGATTCTCAACCCACGGAAGGCTACTGTTGTTTGAATCGAAAAGAAGTGCCACTACTTTCCACAAAACCATAAAGTGTCTTTACAATACAAAAATGAAAGTAGGCAGATATACTCAGTCAATCAGCTGGTCCTTTACTGAATGTCACTCCCTAGTCAATTCTCCAACCCTATGTGCTTTCATAGCCAGTGCATCTTCAACTGTCCTGTATCCATCTTCGTGGATGTTAGCCTATGTCTCCAATTCCGTAAACTGTATCCTCCATCACAGTTCTCTCTTGACCACTATGGAGTTTGACATGCCCAAAATATCTCAGCATTCAGGAGAGGATGCTGTTTATGGGCCAGTTTTCTTTGATGCTCAGCTCATGCTAGAATGTCTACGTTTTTTTTTTTTTTTTTTGGTGGTCAGAATTGTTACTTCAGCTGGCTTGCGGATGCTAAGCCATAGGTCCTTCCAGAAATGTTTGAGGACTGTAAATAATGTCGCAGGGGGGCTGCGTGGTCTCGAGGCACGGTGTCCGCCTTTAGTGCTAGAGGTTCCGGGTTCAATCCCCGGTAAGGGCTGGGATTTTTTTCACGTGGACTTGGACGTCAATTAATTCCCCCTGGTCTCTAGGTAGTGAGATCGGACGCCCGTGTGTATTATTGCTCACGTAAAACTCCCTTGGCAGTTGAAAATAAAAAAAAAGTAGAATAACGGCGCTGCCCGGGCCAATTTTGGAGTTAAAAACTGCACAAAATATTTCAGGATCCTCGCCGGTGCTACATTGCCTGTGCACTGTGCTGAGCTTCTTCGGACTCAGACTTGAGTTCGGAGCACTTATTTATGGGTTACTATCCGTGCGCCATGATGCTGTTCCGTTTTTCAAACCTCAAACATCGAATAACGGCGCATGGCGCATGTCATGTTAGACTTATTTATTTTGTAGACCTATCAGAACTCGGTGGGTGATTTGGTTACCATTACACCGGCTCTCTTTACTTTCCATGATATTTATTTGAAACTAGCTGTACCCGGTCACGCGTTGCTGTGGCATAGTTTGGCTGAATGAAAATGAAAGAAAATAGAAATCGCACGTGTCTAATACAATCATTGTCTGCTCAGATATAGAGATAGTCTTTGATCCCCACCACACCCCCCACTCCACAACTAAATCCACCTACTACCCTCTCCCTCATCAAAGGTTTTTGGAAAAGAAAGACAATGGAAATCGCACCTGTCTAATATAGTTAATGTCGCAATCATTCTCTGCACATTTATATATAGTCTGGTTTTCCAACTTTAGAACACGCACCATATAATTGTGTCTTTATATTAGTGGTCGTTTAAATGGTGCTATTAGCACAGTAACAAAAGTGGTCATTTGGTTATCACATGCTAAAGCTGTTTGTATTTTTAAAGGAGACGTAAGTAAAGCTACAACTGTACTTGTAAATAGCAAAGTAAGTAGTAAAATATAGAAAAGCGGAGGTAGCATTAGTAAAATATAAAAAAAAAATTAAGCAATGAGAACTTGAAAATCACGTGTAAAGCTCTTTAAGTTTTCTTAAATTTAAGTCATTACCCCCTTCCCTCCCCTCTTCCACCGACTACTGCTCTCTCCCTCTTCGAAATATTTGAAAATCATTACCTGGCGATATTTTGTTGTTGCTGTAACTGACATTGACATCCCTGTCCATCCGAAATAAAATGGGGAGCAGGAATTGTAATAGGTAGTGAATGGGGCTAGTGTAATATTTACCATATCATGCTTCAAGTACCAGTACAACTACTACCACGACCACCACCACAGTAGCTAAAATAATGTCACTGCTATCTGTGTTACCATCTGAGTAGACAGAGAGTCGTGAGCCAGAAGATTTGGTTCCGCATTGCTAGTGCTGTCGCCACAGACTGGTCAGGTTAGGATGTATAATTTCGCTTCCCGACAGAAGAACGCCATAACCTTACCGGCGGTCTTCACATGAGAGCACTATGGTGTAACAGCCCAACCACAACTACTACTGCTGCTGCTATTTTAAGTGGGTAAAGCAGTTACTGTAACTTAAAGCTCTCTCAGTAATCAGTTTGCCCCCCCCCCCCCCCCCAAATTCACCGACTTCTCTTTCCCTCATCAAAGTAGTTGAGAGGGGGAAAAAAACAATTGAAAACCAATTAAAACAGGAAAAATACACCAGAATTAGGAAATGAACGCTATGGTAAACAGCACAGCTTAAAATTCCAACGCAGGTGAAATAATTAAATCTAAATGAAAATAAATGGAAAGCTATGAAATTTCAGCGTAACCATGCAATCGAAAAGTTTAAAATGAAATCATAAGTATGTGAAATGGTCAAATTTAATTATCAACTGGTTTACCCACAAATCCGTCCTTGTTTTTTTCTTTTTTTTTTATATATATATCATTAAGATCCATATGGCTAGTGCTGTCGCCACGACAGTGCAGGTGAGGTTTTTATTTTGGCCCTAAGTTAAAAAAAAAAAAAAAAAACTACTGCGGATTAGAACCGTGGTCTCCCTCTCAAGAGCCGAGTGTTCTAACCATTCGACCAAGCAACCACTCGATCGGAGTAACAAAAAGAGAACATAACTATTTTAGATGTGTGTTTCTACTGCAGTGTAACACAACTCAAAACAGCAGGCAATTGTTTTCTCATAGACAGATATTCCAAATATATTAATGAAACGGCACAATAAAAGAAATCGCACGTGTCTAACACGGTTAATGTCGCAGTCAATGTCTGCGCAGACGTCGAGATAGTCCCTGATGCCCCCCCCTCTTTTTCCCTACCAATCCATCGGCTACTTTTCAACTCATCGAAGGATGTTTGAAAAAAAAAAAAAACCAGAAAATAGAAATCGTGTCTAATATAGTTATTGTGGCAATCACTGCCTGCACAGATATAGATATAGTCTTGTTTTCTATGTATCAGAGGAAGCGTTGGCTGCACGGCGCATGCACAATTACTAACGTGGTTATAATTAGAAATCACTAAAATTATAAATATTAGTTTCGAATATTATGGCTTAAATTGTGGTCACCTATCTCTAACTCTTTAGTTTGATGTCTTACCAACGAGTCGAAAGACATCAAACTAAAGGATATTGTTCTTGAAAAAATCACCAGCTTCACATACTTAGGGAGCAAGATAACCTCTGCGGGAGATACAACATCAGAAATAACGACTCGAATCGCGTTAGCATCAAGTGCCTTTAACAAACTGTCAAACATTTGGAAGTCAAGATCACTCAGCAACAACACGAAACTTAAGGTCTTCAATTCCTGTGTGATCCCAGTGCTAACTTATGGTTGTGAGAGTTGGAAATCATCAGTATCAATCGATAAGAAACTAGTCGCTTTCGAGAATAGATGCCTCCGAAAGCTATTGAATGTTCACTGGTCGGACTTTAGGTCCAATACATCTATAAGACAGGAAACAAAACAAAAATATGTGTCTGATTTTATTAGAATGCGTCGCTGGAATTACATCGGTCACGTACTCAGAATGGACATACAGAGACTTCCCCACCAAGCCTTCATATGGTCACCAAAGGGTAAAAGAAAACAGGGAAGACCAAAAGAAACTCTCCGTAGAACCATCACAAGGGAGAGCTCAACCATAGGTCTCAGTCGCACTCAAGACCTACATCAAGTGGCAACGAACCGACAGACGTGGAAAGCTATGACCTCTGCCCTATGCGCCATCTTTGGCACAAGAGGAATAACTAGCTAACTAATCTCTAACAGTGACAGTTTGAATTTTAAACCATGATGGTTCAACATCCGGTATCAAAACAAAACATATCCTGAAAATTTCAGCTTAATCGGTTCAGTAGTTTCCGAGTCTATAGGGGGCAAACAAACACACAAACATTGATTTTTATATATATAGACAATTTTATGTAGATCTACATAGAAAGTCTGTCGTATCTATTACAGTAGCGCTGACAAAATGACGTCTTAAAACAAGGCTCTGGTGCTGTCTGCCCTTGCGCACTGTCAGACAAAACGTCTTTGCTTATAACTGTCTTGTAGAATCTACGCAACACAGGAGCGGACACATGAGGAGGGTTGTGATCATTAGACAAGTGCCTTTTTCACTAGTGATTTGAGCCTTGTGTTTTTCAAACACTCTGGGCAGGTTATCTGCGTCTGTCTTCTGAAGCTTTATTTTGGAGAACAAAGAATGTACATACTACCCCCCACCCCCTCCTTTTTTTTATCCACCCCATGAACAAACGCGTCGTAGGAAGCTACGGATTAGGGGTGTTTCCTTAAAAAGTGGAGTGCATCTGTCCGAGGGGCAAGAAACCAACAGTATGCACACAGATCAGACAGATGAGTAAAATTGATGAGCGCACTCCTCAAAAGTTCTGGATTAAGACCAGAGTAAACGAACCATCGGAACTTTGCGCCGGAGATTATAGCCGGTGGTCAGTAAGAAGAAGAAGACTCTCCGTGGGCGGGCCGCGGCGGGCGTGCCACCGCTGGCGTGCCATCGCAGGCAATGTCTATCGGGACTTTCCGGTTATGCCTTGTATCCTTACCGACACAACAGGACATAGTTATGGCTGACTTGTATATATGTTCTTTTCTGCTACAGATGATGAACTTGAGTGCCGACGTGTTACCCCAGTACCGGCTGGAGGCGCCAAAGACGCCAGCCCACATCATCCTTCACTACTGCCTTTTCAAGACAATCTGGGACTGGGTCATACTCATTCTAACGTTTTACACAGCCATCATGGTGCCATACAACGCTGCTTTTAAAGTAAGTCTCTTCACTGCTCAGTGCTTTCAGATACTGTTGTTGGATTATTACAGGTAGAAAAAAGGAAAGGGGGGGGGGGGGGGGGGGGGGGGGGGGGGGGGGGGAGGGGGGGGGGGGCGGGGGGGGGGGGGGAGGGGGTGAGAGAAGGTGAAGAAAATGAAGATGAGGAGGTAAAGGAGGAGAGCGAGGAGGAGCAAACACAAGAAGGAGCAGTACTAGTTAATGTTAATGTTAGTTTCAACTTCTGAGCAAACGGTTCACCCGATAGTTGCTCCACTCCTGTGCCAAAGAAAAACACACAGAACGTTCATCACAGTCCCTTGTGGAAAGATTGACAGACTGCTCTCTCAACACATGCACTAGCATACATAAGCGTTAAAAGCATACGGTAGCCAACTGATGTGCTAACACAAACAGTCCAACAGTAGAAATGCAGTTCATCATTGACGTTAGCAGGGGTAACCAACAAATCAGCAGTTGTACACGCGATCAATTTTAATCACATAATGGCACCACAAATACTGCAACGACAGTCCACGCGCCATTTTCTGAATCTACACTTCACAACACCACGTTGGTCGCAGTCGAAAAAAACTCAAAATGACATCCACAGCTCACAGTGTCGCACCATGCACTCAACTCAGTAGCTGAGCGATGAAACTATATCCTTTCAGTCTACAAATGGAACAAAAATGCTACTGCAGAAGCAAAAAATCTGCCATGATTCTAAACAGTGAATGTGCCTAGCGTTCATTTGGACCGGAGTTCTGGTAATTGTAGCTGTGGAAGGGGTTCAAGAAGAAGAAGAAGAACTAGAAGAAAAAGAAAGTATAATAATAATATTAATAATAATAATAATAAATAGTAACTAATAAATCAACGCTAAATATATGCGCAAACACTTTAAAAGAAAACGAGTCTATATGGATGGAAGAAGTTGTGGCTTGGTCGTCTTAAAAAAAAAATAATAAAATTAGCTGGCGTAGGAGGGGGGTCAATGTACCCAAAACCCACAGAATCCGACACCCTGCTCCAATACAGACAAGCCACAGGGGTCCACAGAAGCAGAAGTCAAGGCAGACGGTCATCATTGACTCACCAAGAAAGAGCAGATCATATTTCCGCTGGTGTTGCCTCCCCTTCCGCCAGGGGTCACTATCTTCCCTGCTGCTATTTGCTAGATAAATCTAGGTTTATTAATATGGGTTGGTGGTCCGTACGGCAATCTTTCATCTTGTCTAATGTGATATCTTGTGTGCGTTTGAATAAAAATAAAGAGGGAAAAAAGGGAGAGGCCGGGGGGGGGGGGGGGAGAGAAAAACCATTTTTACGCTAGTAGCGTATTTGGTAGTAGCGTATTTGGTATATGATGTTAGAGTCACAATTTTTAGGAGCTGAATGGAAACTCAGTGGGTTTATGATTATGTTTCTTTGAGGGACCAACACCATGGCACACGGGTGTAACCCATTAGTGCTCCGTTCTACTTCTAACTCAAGCCTGAGTCGAAGATCCTGAATTACTTTGGATAGATTTTTAACTTCAATTTTTTTCCCCGGCAGCGCCTTTGGGCTACTGTTTTTGATTTCCAACTTACTGCCAATTGATTTTTTTTTACGTGCGCCAGAATACACACGTGCGTCCGATCTTACTACCCAGAGACCAGGGGAAATCAATAGAAATCCACATGAAACAATCCAATCCTTCACCCGGGCTTGAACCCGGAACCTCCAGCACTCGAGGCAGACACAATACCTCGAGACCATTGAGTGATGCGTCACAGGCGAGGCCTGCGTGTAAAGGCGCTAGCCGCAGCTTACGCTACCGACTTAACTAAGAAAAATTATGTTACCACTTTTTTTTTACTGTTTATTATTTATTACAAGAAAGCCACTCACTTTACATCTCAAATATAGCAAAAAAACAAGGCTCGCTGCATACTTACGCCCTTTATGCAAGAACCGTAATGCTTGAAAGCTACCACTTACTAGCACTACGATCATTTTCATATCAGTATTACAACACAAGGGGCAATGATCCGCAGGCCACACGGTAGGCTTCTGCGTGCTAGTTTCCACCTGCCAGAAGCCGATTGAATAGCTGTGCTCTAGCACTATATATCCTGTATGTCTGAAGCCGTGAAAAAGTACCTTCACTTTACATACATCATGTATGCCTGAAGCCGTGAAAAAGGGTACCTTCACTTTACATACATCCTGTATGTCTGAACCGTGGAAAAGTATCTTTACTTTACATACATCCTGTATGCCTGAAGCCGTGAAAAAGTACCTTCACTTTACAGACATCCTGTATGCCTGAAGCCGTGAAAAGGGGTACCTTTACTTTACAGACATCCTGTAAGCCTAAAGCCGTGTAAAAGGGGTACCTTTACTTTACAGACATCCTGTAAGCCTAAAGCCGTGTAAAAGGGGTACCTTTACTTTACAGACATCCTGTAAGCCTGAAGCCGTGAAAAGGGTAAAGGTCCCTTTTCCACGTCTTTAGTCGTATAGAGCATATAGGGCTAGACCTATATTTTATAGACCAATCGGCACAAGATGTGTGATGTGGTCAACATTACGCCGGTCGCCTTTACTTCCCAGATACCCACTCAAGGCTGGGTCGACCTGAATATCAAGGTCATTTTTTAACAAAGTCCGGCTCCGCCAGGAAGCGAACCCACGTCCTTCCGATCCGCCACTACGTGACGGCGACTCCTATGGAGAAGCGTCCTTTACATTACTTTTTAGAATATATCCTGTACGCCTGAAATCGTGAAAAGGGTACCTTTATGATCTAGGTGAAGAGCATGGACCAACTGCCACTGCTGGTCATCGATAGTATGGTGGACGTTGTCTTCTTCGTGGACATCGTCCTCAACTTCCACCACAACCTTGGTGGTCCCTAGCGGAGAGGGTCACCTCTGGACCGAAAGTGATCCGTCATGGAATTAACCCGAAGAAGTTTGGTTCGGCATTGATCACTTTCATTGTCTCCCGTATGATGTGTTCAATGCGTTCAGTATGTCGAGACGTAAAAATATTTTAATTCTACGTTATGGGAAACAAAAAGATGTTGCAGG
>CAJHNH020005082.1:2500-26227 GCA_905116865.2 Candidula unifasciata | reverse complement strand
CCTCCGCTGTTTAATTAATTGTGTCTGTCCCATGATTGTATCAATTTGAACCACTGAGTTTTTCTCCGGATAGGTTATCTAAATTAGACATTTGGACTAAAGTCTTATAATAATAACTATATGCTACTGAAAGAGTACAATACAGGCTTTAGTTGTCTCGTGTACGTATCACGATTTATTTCTACGTTTCTTTTTGGCAATCAGTTTTGCTACTTAAATACGAAAATCCGATCTGTTGCTTGAATGTATGTTGTCCCTCGTGTGACGCCTGCTTAATCTGTTGTTATTTTTGTCCTAAACATAAAAGTCCAACTAGCTTTTAGTATCAAAACAGGGAAACATTATTTTCCTGTATGGTAAAGTATTAGTCCAGAACACAGAACCACGGCCTACTTTTGCGAAGCTGAAAAGTCTAGTTCTGCGACAAACAATTTCTACCTAATCAAGTAACAGATTAGGGTAGCCGAGTAGACGCAGCCAATCGTCATGCAAGGCAAAAGAAGAAAACAAAGGGACAATGAGAAGTGTAGAGCAGACAAGAACGCATTCAGAAAACGGTTCAAAGGCGCTACAGGCAGCGAACAGGAGGGACTGCACGAGTTCTGAGCGTTTCTGTACGATTAGAAGGAGAACCAAAATGGAACGAGGGAAGTTCCTTAGCGACCCGTTCAAGTTTGCCAAAGGCCTGTTTGAGCAACCAGAGTCTGGGACTCAGGTGGTCGGCGAAGGGGAGCTGGAGTCACATTTACTAAACATGTACTCCGATCGGACAAGGAATGAACCTATGGATGACAACCCAGAGATCACCAGCGGCTTGAAGCGGCTAGAGTTGCCGAGGGTAACTTTTAAAACGATGCCTCCCGTTTGGTCTGAGGTCGAAGAAGTTGTGAAGAATGCTAACGGCAAGTCAGCCCTATCACAGGGCGAGCACCATAACATTTTGCTGATTTAGACATATTTCCATGGCGTGTGTGCGTGGCATCCTGATTGCTGTGGTGAGCCTCCTGGCTGGTTGCCTCCGACTTCAGCACCTTGTTTTGCTAGGGTAGACTGTGATCATACTCGAGGAGAGTAGGCTCATCCATTCGTCTTTCGCCTTTACCTCGTTTGTTGTCCCATCCAGTTTTCCGCTGGAGGTTGAGACCGCAACCGTCAACTGGATTTATGGGAAGAACAGGGTCCACCACGTGAAGGTGAGGTAGGCTTGAGCAAGAGAGGCTAATAGACATTAAGAGTCTTGTATTGCGCATCATTGCTCCATTAGGATTCCAGAAGAAGAAGTCCTCTGAAAGCTTCACCGCTTGCAAAGATTAGGAGCCGAAAGCATATATGTACCGAGTGGCAGAGAGCCAACGGGGTCTACGTTCCCAAAGAACGAGACTCCCCAAGTCTGTCCCAATTCAGACCTGTCTCGCTTTTGAATGTTAAGGGCAAACTATTCTTTTCAGCTATGGCTCGTATGCATACACAGTATCTGATGTCGAACAAATACATTGATAAGATTGTTCAGAAAGGTGGAATTCTGGGCGCTTCCGGTTGCCTTGAACACGTGACCATGATCTGGGAGTCTATTCATTTTTTTTTAAACCACTGTTGAAGGGATTCTTCTTCTTCTGCCTTTCTATCCCCCAATGGAACATAGGCCCTCAACTAACTCACGCCAAGTCGTTCTATCCTTCGCCATTGCATGGAGCTCTCCCCATGTCCTCCCAATCTTTCTAACCTCGTTCTCCAGCTCTCTTCTCCATGTGTTTTTTGGCCTTCCTTTATTCCTATGCCCCTGTGGGTTCCAATGTAAAGACATTCTAGTTATGCTGTTCTCCTGTTTTCTCAGTGTGTGCCCTATCCAACGCCAGCGTCCTTTCCTCACTTCCTGATCCACTGGAGCCTGTTTAGTTCTCTCCCAAAGTTCTACATTAGTTATTCTATCATACCATTTTATTCCCTCTATTCTGCGCAGGCACCAGTTAATGAATGTCTGTAATTTATTAGTAATTGCCTTGGTTGTTCTCCATGTTTCCGCCCCATACAATAGTACTGATTTGACATTAGAATTAAAAAATTTTAGTTTAGTATTTCTTTTAATTTCTTTTGACCTCCACAAATTCCCTAGTGCTATAAAAGCCCCATCTTGCCTAAATAGGTGTACGACTCCACGTCTTTGGAGTGGGGTGCCATTAAGAGAAACCACATTACTATTTGCTGATTTATTCTCATTATCTTTGTCTTTCCTTTATGGATTTTCAGACCAAGCTGCTTTGATCTCGCATTAAGTATATTTAATTTATCTTGCATCTGATTCCGCGAATTTATCATGTGGGCTGTTTTGTATTCCATAGTGCCCCTTCAATTTCCAGAGAGATTCCCTATCTATGCTGTTGAAGGGATTACATAATAATAATTTACTGATCTTCTTCTTGGTTGTGTACAAAAATTTTGTTGAAGGGATTACATAATATGAACAGTCCTTCGTACTTTAAAAATTTTTTACACAACCAAGAAGAAGATCAGTAAATTATTGTTCGATGAGGTGTTGGCAGCAACGTATAAATACAAAAAAAATGTGTGTGTGTGTGTGTGTGTGTGTGTGTGTGTGTGGTGTAAATTCACTGTTAAAATCCACATTGATGAGCCAACGTGCACCATTTTAATCATCTTTATAAACGTGGGTCGTAAATGTCTCTTTCTTTGTTCTTTCTGACTGTATTCTCTTTCTTAATGTTTACCACTTACCTCCTATATTTTCGTCGTATGTATTCTTTTTTTTTTACGTTTACCTTTGCCATTCGTCTTCCAAGCTTTCTGACGCTTGTACTCACAGTTCTGATTCTGACAATATGTATTCAGGGTCATAATTTCTGCGTTTAAATATCTTATGTGTTGACTATCAATATGCAGTTCTCACCCCTAATGTTTTTTGTCTAAAACACGCGCTCTCTAATGTTTGAACTGCACTTTCCTTTTACTGAGAACTTTTGTACAATACACTAGCCAATATGTGCAAACGGTTGAATTCACTATAACTCAAGATTGCCAGCGTGAGTCATAAAGTGTTAAGATAGTTCTAGCAAATGCCACACTCACGTCGTTCACTCAGCCTTCTCGAGCTGCGAGTCGGCTACTCTTCACATAGGAAAAAATATTCGGTGTGCCTCTTTTTAAAATATTTGTAACTATCCATTGATTTAAAATAATCTATAAGAGAGAGAGAGAGAGAGAGAGAGAGAGAGAGAGAGAGAGAGAGAGAGAGAGAGAGAGAGAGAGAGAGAGAGAGAGAGAGAGAGAGAGAGAGAGAGAGGGGGGGGGAAGCGGAAGGGGGATGACAGTTTAATATCATATGTCATTGTTTATTCTAATTTTGAAGAAAAAAAAATCAACGACAAAAAACGTTGTCCACAATTAGTCAGGAATATACACACTGGCACTCTCTAATTTATACTGTACTAGCTGTACCCTTCCACGCGTTGCTGTGGCATTGTTTGGCTAAATGGAAAAGACAGAAAATATAGAAATCGCACGTGTCTAATATGGTTATTGTCGCAATCATTGTCTGCTCAGATATAGAGATAGTCTTGTTTTCCAACTTTATAATATAATGTGTTCGTTTAAATGGTGTTATTAGCACAGTAACAAAAATGGTTATTTGGTTATCACATGCTAAAGCTGTTTGTATTTTTATAGGAGACGGAAGTAAAGCTGTACTTGTAAATAACAAAGTAAGTCGTAAAAAAAAAATTAGAATAGCAGAGGGAGCGTTAGTAAAAATATAAAAAATTTAACTAATGAGAACTTTAAAATCACATGTTAAGCTCTCTAAGTTAACAATTTTAGTCATTAACCCCCCCCCCCCCCGCCCCATCCACCGACTACTGCTCCCTCACCTGACTTTTTTTTTTTTTTTTTTTTTTTGTAACTGACATTGACATCCCTGTCCATCCGGACTAAAATGGGGAGCAGGAATTGTAATAGGTAGTAAATGGGGCTAGTGTGATATTTACAACATGACCCTTCAAGTACCAGTACAACTACTACCACGACCACCACCCCAATAGCTAAAATAATGTCACTGCTATCTGTTTTACTATCGGAGTAGACAGGGAGTAGTGAGCCAGAAGATTTGGCGCCGCATGGCTAGTGCTGTCACCACGGACTGGTCAGGCTAGGATGTTTATTTTCGCTCCCCGACAGAAGAACGCCATAACCTTAACGGCAGTCTTCGCATGAGAGCACTACGGTGTAACCGCCCAACCACAACTACTACTGCTGCTGCTACTTTGAGTGGGTAAGGCAGTTACTGTGACTTAAAGCTTTCTCAGTAAAGAGTGTGTGGCCCCCCCCCCCCCCCCAATTCACCGACTACTCTTTCCCTCATCGAAGTAGTTGGGAGAAAAAAAAAAACCAATTGAAAAGCAATGAAATCAGGGAAAATACACCATAATTAGGAAATGAAGGCTATGGTAAACAGCACAGCTTAAAATTTCAACGCAGATGAAATAATTAAATCTAAATGAAAGTAAATCGAAATGTAAGGAATTTCAGCGTAACCATGCAATCGGAAAGTTTAAAATTAAATCATAAGTGGGCGAAATTGCTAAATTTAATTATCAACTGGTTTACCCACATACCTGTCCCCTTTTTTTTTTTTTTTTTTAATATTAAGGGCCACATGGCTAGTGCTGTCGCCACGACAGTGCAGGTGAGAATTTTATTTTGGCCCTAAGTAAAAAAAAAAAAAAAAAAAACTACTGCGGATTCGAACCCTGGTCTCCCTCTCAAGAGCAGAGTGTTCTAACCATTCGACCAAGCAATCACTCGATCGTAATAACGAAAAGAGAACATAACTATGTTATATGTGTGTCCCTACTGCAGTGTCCCGATTATAACACAACTCAAAACCGCAGGCAATTTTTTTCTTATAGACAGATATTCCAGATATATTATTGAAACTGCACAATAGAAATGGCACTTGTCTAACACGGTTAATGTCGCAGTCATTGTCCTTGATGCCACCCCCCTCCTCCTTTTTCAATCCATCGGCTACTCTCCAACTCATCAAAGGTTGTTTGAAAAGACAGAAAATAGAAATTGTGTCTAAAATGGTTATTGTGGCAATCATTGCCTGCACAGATATAGAGATAGTCTTGTTTGCTGTACCTACTCTATTTATTAGAGAAGGCGTTGGCTGTACGGATCAGCCCGGCGAATGGTGGAAGTCTTGCGTTCTGACTACGGCGCATTTACTAACGTGGCTAATTAAATGTCACTAAAAATGGAAATATTAGTTTCGAAGATTTTTCCAAAAATTTTGGTCACCTATCTCTAACAATGACAGGTTGAATTTCAAACCATGATTGGTAAACATCCGGTTTCAAAACAAACATATCCTGAAAACTTCAGCTAAATCGTTTCAGTAGTTTCGGAGTCCATAGCTCATAAACAAACACACAAACATTGATTTTTATATGTAAGTATAATGGCTTTGAATTTAGGATATGTTCCCAGCTGATCTCGGCTCTTTAGCATCATTATTTCATTTCTAGTAGGGTAATTTCTCTTCAGCTAACAGCGCGTGTTTTCTATTGGCTATATCAAACAGAAACATGCTGCTGATTCATGCATAAGTACTGATGTGCTGATAGAGCTACATATTCAAGCACAGGATTAGGAAAATAAAGAGCAGCTTATACAGTACATTTAAAATAGAGCAGAGAAAATCCTTACACTCCATTGAGTGGAAAGAAAGGGGGAAGGGAGGGGAGAAACGACAATTATCGAAAACTGGGTCATTGTTTGTTTACATTATTCTAGTTATCTTTGTGTTTGGTCACTAACTTATTTTAAAATAATTGTTGTGCACTTATATCAAGTATGTATAACTGATCTTGCATCTGAATTCATGATCAGTAAACTTGAGGCGGACCATCGCAGTGGCATATAGACAGCGATACGAAAGTCGCACCGTGGAAGAGTGTGACTCCTCACTACGTAATATTCGCAAGGATAACAGTGCAGTGCATGCGCTATCTTGAATATGGAGACTGCAACATATATCCTGGACAATGTTTCCAGCGAAGTATCGAGTTGCTTTATCAAGATTAACTTAATTGATATCTGGTAGTAATGTTTGAATTTATGATCTACCAACAAACATTTGAATTAAACAGATTACAAAAGCCGCACATTATCACTGCTATTTTTACATACAACCTCAACTATTTACAATGCCATTTCTTTCCATATATGTGAAGCTGCGTGGTTTTCCATAGTCTATAAATAAAAAATTAAAAAAAAAGGATACGGTTGTGGCCAATACCACATCTGATTCTCACCATTGTTACCCAGTTGATACTCGCTAATTACTTACTACGATAACAAGGTGTCAGTATCTGTTTTTCGTATACTGACAAAAGCTTTTTCTTTCCTCTGATGTACTAGTTCAGACAAGGAAAACTGCAAAGATTAAATACATATCAGCGTCTCAGTTGCTATTATTAGATAGGCATCAAGATGGCGACGATTTATTCTAAAAAGTGTGATGAATTATTAATGATCTTCAGCAACATTGGTTTTCCAGCCACTTTTTAAAAAAAAGCTGTAATTCATATTTCTCATATCATCAAGTCATCAGTCTTTACAGCTAAAACTCCAGACTCAACAAGAAGTATACCTCCAAACCACTCGAATCATATTATAGGAGTAGAAGGCACACATGCTTGCCAGTTTCCCTTCGGGATCCAAATTGTAAAGTTATCCTAATTCGCACCCGTCTCAGTGTTACTTCTGAGCGTAATGTCAATTCACTTCCAACCATCTCAGATGTAAAATTTTTCCATTTGGTTTCATTTACCAAATTAATTTCTCTTTCCTAATAACATTTATTGAATTAGCATTGCATTTAGATTCCCTCCCCCTGCCCCCACCCAAACCTGCTTCTATCACTAGGTTACTCATCCTTATTTTTTTGCTAGAGATGTAATAATTAGATACAGATGAACGCCAAGCTGTACGGAAATAAGTTTTTGAAGTTTTTATTTTATATGACTATTTTCTGGGTGTCAAAGTAGATGCCAAAATACAAATTTGACGAGTTATGAAAAGAACTTCATTTTAATAGCATTCTTAAGTCAGTTTGTTTTTCATTATAGTGATATTATTAGAACACATTTTCATCAAAAGATACATATCATATTAGAACAGTACCCTTGATCCGTTTATGTCTTGGAGGTGTATCGATGGAAGCACTAGCACAAAGCCCCACCCCCTCCCCATCCCACCCCCCCCCCCCCATGTCTCTGTCTTCCGCTTGATGAATTAAGTAAATAATAACTTAGTCCAGTCCACTTCTTGATATTGTATTTCCAGTTTCTTCTTGGTCCACCTCTTCTCGTTACACAAGTAAGCCTTGGGTGTGCACACTCTCTCAGGCTTATGTTCAACCATCTCTTGATGTTACCCTACCCATTATACCACTGTCTTCTTCATGCTGGCTTGCTTTCGAATTTCCCAACATTAAGGTTTATTTCTTTTTTGACTGCATGCGTTCTAGTGTGGCCGAAATATTTCATATGACTATTTGTTTTTTTCAAACAATTCCTTTTTTTTTCACTCCAGGTTTCCCCAGAAGATATGTTTTTGTTTTGTTTCCACGAAACAAACCTTTCCTTTTGTATCAGTACAAATACAGAGACTCATTTCGACAATACCCATCTCAAAAATAACCCATGAGGTTATGATACATCTAGTTTACCACCACCAAAACCCCAACCACTACCATCAGTATCACGACAACTATCATTAGTACTACTTCCCACAAATGCTGTTTCTTGAATGTTGAAAACTACATATATTCAACTAATCATAACAGCACAAGTGTAAATGTCATGGGCACTCCAGAAAAAAAAAGTGAAAGTAGTAGCAGCGTTGAATTTCTTTAGAGAAGTGTTTATGAAACGGTTGGATTTTTCAACTCGGCTGTTAGCTGTCCCTAAAGCTGAGGTATTTCATTGCTAAAAATGGTGGGACTGAGAACAAATACAAAGAAAACTAAGATCATGACAAGCAGTCCAAACCAACAACCAGTGACCATAAATAACCAAACTCTTGAAAATGTAGAAAATTTCACATATCTTGGCAGTGTGGTGTCCCTACAGGGAGGGACCGAAGAGGACATACAGTCACGTCTAAACAAAGCTAGAGCTGCTTTTGGAAGGATCAGGCAAATGTGGAAATCCAACAATTACTGCAGAGGAACGAAACTCCGACTCTACAAGAGCTTCATTTTGCCTGTTCTTTTTTATGGAGCGGAATGCCGGAGAATGACCAAAAAGGATACACACAAGCTGTCCACCTTCCACCACACACGTCTACGTAGAATTATAAAAATGTTCCGGCCAGATGCAATCTCAGACACTAAACTACTTCAAGTCACAAACCAAGAAACTTTAGACAGTATGATTACCAAGAGAAGATGAAAATGGCTTGGCCACGTTATGAGAATGAATTATGATATACCTGCCAAAACAGCTCTCACATGGACACCAGAGGGAAAAAGAAAACAGGGGCGCCCAAAAACCACATGGAGACGAACGATTGAAAGTGACCTGAGTGCGGCATTTTTGACATGGAAAAACTGCACTGAAGATTGCACAGGACAGGAAAGCATGCACAGTGCTCTCTGAAGCCTCGTGTGCCACTAGGCATAACGAGAACTGATGATGATGAAACATCATGGTGGGGAAAAAAAATAAAACGGTGATGGAATGTGCTGTTTCCTGAAAACAAGGGAGAGGCTGACAACTGCGAGAGTTGATACAAGACATTGAAGATCCAATTGGCTAAGAAAGCAAACAAGGCTAGAGAATGTCCTGGAGAAATAGAGAGCCCTTTAGGCGTACTGTCAACAGAACGACGTTGTGTAACAGATCTGCTGACTGATGAAGATGCCAACAGACAGTATACCACAAAAGGCAATGCTGTGCAGATTCGCTATGCACATCTAGTGGAAATTGGCAAAGAGGCCAGCAATGCAAATGACGAGCAGAGTGAACTTGCATATACGAAGCACAGAACCGGGTACGATCCTAGTGTTTATGTACCAGTTTGAACCCCCAACGTTCCAGTGGGCTAGGATAAAATGATACCATATGTCTGGTTTTACGGGACAGTCCCGTCTGTTAGGTCCACCCAGGGGGTTCCGCCTGTAACCCAGACGATGCGAATTTCCCCTTTTATTTGTTCGAGACAGAAGAGCAAAGACGCTTCTGCCGATTATAAGCACACACAGTCGGCCCGACACAACGGTAGTCTCCAACCTCTGGTGTACGTTTAACCAACTTGCAATATTCCCGGATTGACGCATCTCACAGTCAACCACTACCAGAACTTTGTCGATCCCACCACAGTCTGCTCATCGAGCCAAGCAGTATACACACATGGAGACTGTTGGTCCGTCCTTTGCCTAAGATAGCCTTTTTTCAGAACCACCCCTCCCCCCTTTTCCAACCTCAAACTTCTTCCCCCCGGCCCTAATCACCAATTCTTATCCCCTTGACTACTATTTCGTTCACACAACACAAAGAACGTTGCTGCACAGTTGCGCAGCAGTTTGTAAAACAATTTCGCAAGCACATAAGTTTTTCTACCCCGTGCACACGCACACTTTTCTGCACATTGTGTGAACACTAAAGTAGTCATGTCATAACCAATGTAGCCACTTTGGATTTTTTACATCGAGATTAAGATGTGTTTCCCTGCATTTAGATAGTGTTTTTGACGTTTAGATAGTAGATGTTATTCTAGAGGTTTTCATTTGGAATTAGATATTGTGTAGAATTTTTCTTTTTCTTTCAGTGTCAGTTTAATAATTACTGTGTAAAAAATTTACTACAATACTTTTGTTTTGGTCTGACATGTACATTGTGACAACTGCGATTACTTAAACTCTGAACTTTCACCGGGGTCAACGCTCAAATATCTGGCAACCCCAGTACTGATTAAAAGCGCGCGTGAATCATACTTTATTTCAACTGTATCCTCACTGTGCTAACTTTGTGTTTCTTCTTCATGTGATTTAAAAAATATTGCTTACCTTCATATGTGGCTTTCACTTTGAAAAAAAAAAAAAAAAAAAAAAACTTTCAACATGCTAAAGTAAAGTATAAGTAAAAATTTCGGAAAGAGTGGGTGCATGATGACAAAATTAAAGACTAAGTGGTGGCAGTTCCTGAGTATTGACTAAGGCTCATTGTAAGTACTGCAAGTGTGAAATTAAAGCGAAAATACAAGACTTAGAGATCCATGCAGAGACTAAAAAGCATAAAACTGCAGTTCCATTCAAAGATATTAGACCGCTGACACCTGTTTTCAGAACTACACTGATAAATGAATCATCAAAAGTTGAAGGATCTGTCGCAATGTTTTTAAGTTGTCATTGTGTAATTCCAAAGTGTGACCATTTAATTTTCTTCTTCTCTTCCTCCTTGTACCTCATCGAAGTGGCAGAGGGAGATGTAACATTCGTTGATGAGCTCTGTCAAGACCACTATTAAGACTGATGCTCATTTCTGTAAAGTTGTTCTTAATGCCATCACTCCATATTTTCCGAGGTCTTCCACTCGCTCTATACCCATTGCAACGTTTTATCGTGGCTCGCTGTGACAGATAGTACCAGACCATTTGATCGATTTGTTTAAAAGCACTATTTCTGACAGTAAAGTTAAGAATGATGTGAAAATGCACCGCAGCAAGTGTACAACGTATTATAAGAAATACTTTATTTTCTTACTTTGAAAAAGATTTAATCGGTGATATTTCTACAAATAAATATAGTTTATTTTTAGACGAATCAAATGATAGTTCTGAGCTGAAAGTGCTTGGTGTGTGTATAATATATTACAGCAACAATAAAGAAAAAGTAGTTTCTACATATCTTGGACTAGTTCAATAGGAGAAGTGTGATGTAGAAAGTATAGTTCAGGAACTGAAGAAACTTTGAATCAGCAAACAGTTAGACTTAAAGAATTTTGCTGCAATTGGTACCGATAATGCCTCTGTGATGGTTGGTATAAACAATAACGTTTATGACAAGTTGAAGGAAGCTATCCCATCGTTAATTATTTTAAAATGTATGTGTCATTCATTGCAGCTAGCATTATCACATGCTTCATCTGAATGTTTTCCAAGGAATCTGGAATACCTTATTGCTGAAACACATAACTGGTTTTCCAAATAATTTGTAAGACAACAGCAATACAATTATTACATTATATACAGCCTTGAATGGTGGTTCTACACCACTGACAATTCTGTCAGATTGCAAAACTAGATGGTTATCAATACAACCAGCTGTTGCAAGAATTGTGAACCAGTGGATGGAGTTGAAGACACACTTTGAAATAACAAGACAAAGTGAAAAGTGCTGCACAGCTATATGGAATGTACAGTAATGAAAAAAAAAAAGTGGCATTCCTTCACTTTTTATAACATATTCTAATAAAAGCGCAAAAAGTTTATAAACTTTTCGAATCTGAACATGTTGATAAAGTTAAATTACTTGGCGATCTCACTTTGCTATTTTACTCAGTTGGTAAAAGACTGGTGTTGCAAACTTCTAAAGCTGATTTGCTCACTTGCACTATAGAGAGCTATATGGCTTGGATATCAAATCGAATCAAAAATTGATGATTTAAAAACGAAAGGACTGTTAACAAAGAATGAAGAGAACAACTTAAGAAAACGCTGTGAAGATTTTCATATCTCATTATTCAAGCAACTGAAGCAGAGACTTCCTGAAAATCTAGATGTAATAAAAATATTTCACTCTTTTCTTGAGAGCAACATACTTCAGCTAATAAAGGACATACCTAAATATGGTAAAGGTATGAAATTTTTAGGGGTTACTGATAATAGTGTCGTGGAAGCAGAATATCAGTTAACCAAAATCAGCTTAGTTGAATGGACAAACAAAACAGAAACAGAAGCGTTCTGGAGTGAAGTGGGGCAATTTAAAGAACAAACAGACCATTCTGTAAGCTCTTTGAATGTGCGATGTCTGCCATGATACTATCCCATTCAAATGCTGATGTAAAAAAAGTGTTTAGTGCTATGAATTATATCAAATCTAACCTAAGAAATAGGATGAAACATGACCTCTCAAATGCTCTTTTGACAATAAAATTCGGCCTGATGAGAGTATAAAAATGATGTTCAACTTATCAGCTCCCTGATTGTGTATTAAAAGAAACTGGAACAGCTTAAGCACATCAGAGTCATTTTGGATCTGAAGCTTCAACTTCCTCATCCAAGCTAAGTTTATCCGGTGGATCTTGTGAGGCAGACATCAGTGAAGATGAGGACATGATTCTATAGGGTAAGTCATATCAATAGCTATGTAATTTGTGACTATTTCCATTTGGATGTTTTTGCTAGATGTTTCCCACGCAAAGTTAGAAGTTTTAAGCTATTATTTATGACTCCGTTCTGGATGTTTTTTGTCAAAGAAAAGTGGCAACAATTGGTCATAACACGTACAGAATAGTGGACTTGAATGAGGAGTACCGGTTTCCCTCTGTTTGGGGTGACATAACATTATTGTCGTCTAATCACTCTCTCTCACAGACTGCTAAAAAATCGTGTCAAGCGCAGAGCATAGGCTCCGTAGCTCTGGCGACGATTTCTATGTATATTTTAAAATCCATATGCGGAAGCCCGACTGACTGACTGACTTTCTACCCAACCAGGACATCACACAAGCGATAAACACCCGATGACACAAAGTGCCACCATGTTGATGAGGATCACCGTGGAGAGGTCCCAGAAACCGCGTTCAGACAATTGGCCATATTTATGGCCTGCCTATATTGCGGCCCCTGGCAAAAGCCAGGGTGGGGCTTCAACAAATAAAAAATGTCATCCTGAAAAGGACGAAACTGGATATATACACTCCGCGGGAGCCCGAAGACATCTTATCACAGACATCAGAAGGAGAGAGTCATTATTTTTTGGCCATGATATGAGAAAAGGAAAAATAAAACATGTGACCACTGGAAAGATCTGTGGAAGGAGGGATAGAGGAAGACAACAAGAGAAGATTCTTGATAGTCTTGTTGCATGGCATGTAGGTGTGTCGGCACACGAACTGATACATGCTGCAGGAGATCGTGGATTATGGAGAGGCATGATCGCCCACGCCAGTCGGCAAGGCACCTGATGATGATGATGATGCGGTAAAAAAATAGAGTACTCCAGGAAAAAAACGGTCACCCTAGTATTGCTTGCCTGCTAGAGAAGGGGCAATTGATGTCCCGTAGGAGTCCATTCGCCTGGTGCCGCCCGGCAAGCCCGCCAGACGTACAACGTTGACGACCAGCTCACCCGTGGCCATCCAGTTCCTCAGCACGTTGACCCGTCTTGATCTTGGGGGTTTATATTCGGAGTTTGCCGTCTCCTAGATGAACTGCTGTCCAAAGCTTACGTGTTCCACCTACCCGGGGGAAAAGCTTATAGCTCCCCGACTCGCTTGGCAATCACGTCGTATTTATGCGATACATCCTTGGTTTTCCGACTGTTGCAGGTAGGCACAAGGTGCTGTAGGCGAAGTCATATTTCAGGGTAGCTGCAGACACAGACCACCCTGTGCATGAAGCTCTGGGTGCAGTTTAAGGTCAGCGGCTGATAAGATGGAAGTCATGGGTGGCTCAGGCAGAAGACACAATCAGACAGGTTTGCATCCTTGAGAACATTAGACGAGGAGAGGAGTGGGTCAAAGTGCCACCTGAACAGTCAGACGTGTGTAGAGTCATAATCACACTGAGCCGGGAATGCAGAGACTGGCCAGCAGGTGCAACAGAGTTAGAAATTCAACAATTAATTCAAGATAATGCTCGCTCAGAGGATTTGATCATTTACACAGACGGTTCAGTGTCAAGAGGCAAAAGAAGTGCTTGGTTTTTTTTAGCAAAAGTTAATGGTCGACGTTTGGTGCAGGAGAGCCTAGTATATGATACCACAGCATTCAGGTTAAGAATGGAGGTGAAGGCGGTCACTGTCGCTTTCCGCTGGCTAGAGATCACGACACACACACATCGTGATTGTAACTGACTCAGAAAGCATGCTGAGGAAGATCAGGACAGGCATGCTTCGTCCAGAGTGGCATGCCTCGCTGCGGAGGACACGAGTGAGGAGTATTGTCTGGATTTTTTTATCAGGGCTTGCCGGTGTGTTGGGAAATGAACAGCGGGACACACTGGCTGGCTCTGCACAGCTTGGCGAAATACTGGTGCATAATGAGGCAGACGTGGTTAGTGCCTTGTGGAAGAGCTTGTTCAGTTCGGAGGAGAAGACTGATCCCCACAGTGTGGTGAGATTGATGCATTTGGGAGTGACGAGAGGTTCTGGCAGATGATCGAGGCTCCTAGGAAAGGCAAGACAGACGTTAAATCAGAATGCTACTGGCACCATTAGTATCGGAGCTCTTCGCGGCTGCTAAAGATGGGGACGGAGGGCTTATTGAAATAGCCCCGAGTGCTGAGATGTCAGTTTTTGAATCAAATCAAATCAACATTATTGTACCGATAAAAATAATACATTGTAGAACATTTGGGGGAAAAAGGGTGTGGGGGGACAGATTTGCTTAAGATGATATATTGTCAGCTCAGAATATTACGGTCATACAATCAGGACGAGATCAGATCAGAAAAGTGTAAATGTGCGCAGCAGCATTGTTTGATTCCATTGAAAGACACCGAATGCGGCGTGACATGAACGCGCAATCTAAGTATGGGGATAGTCAATGTAGAAGAAAAATAATCATAAGACACATCTTTAAATAAATTATTTCGCTGCAAGTGTTCCAACTGTAAGCAATGTGACAGCATGGACTGGGGGTATATGTTTCAGCTTTACTTCCATTTAGTTATATTTATTAGTGATTTTTTTTTTTTGAATCAAAAACAACATCATGTAAGTTGAATTGGAACCAGCAACATTGTCGACGAGTGCTATTTTCGCATATGTGAGCAATTATTGACAACGTTTACGCAGGAAAGGGAATTACATGATTTATCCCTCCTTGTCAATACGCTTTTGTGAGTGTGCGTGAGTGGCCAGCATTTTGGTACTAGTATTTGGCAGCATTCACACTGACCAATAGTTGATCATATGTTTAGACCTAAGGTTATCATAGCGGCTTAAGCGCTTGCTTTGTAAGATGCAGGATTTAGGCCCGGACAGTGAGAGAGTATATATATATATATATATATATATATATATATATATATATATATATATATATATATATATATAGACACCGGAATGTGATACATGAAATCCCTAGTGTCGTCCAAGCCTCTAATAATGTTATGCAAATTCACACTGACCATTAGTTGATCATATGTTTAGACATAAGGTTATCATAGCGGCTTAAGCGCTTGCTTTGTAAGATGCAGGATTTAACCCAGGACAGTAAGAAGTATATATATATATATATATATATATATATATATATATATATATATATATATGGACACCGGAATGGGATACATGAAGTCCCTAGTGTCGTCCAAGCCTCTAATAATGTTATGCAAAATAGATTTGTTAGAATAAATGAAAAACGTAAAGAAATAAGAACACAATAATACTTATTAAGGTAAATTCCCAAAATTATTGCCGGACTGCATCCCAACCTTCACCCGTTAGTGCATTTGATAGCGCTTTTCCTCGTTGATGTAGGAAATTGGTAGTTTGTGTTTTCATGATAAGATTTACGTTGTCTCGATAGGGGTTAGTAGACTTGTTAGTATTTCTTCCCTTGCTTTCATGAGTTGGGAAAACTTCTTAATTCAATAGAATATTCATTTTACCACACGATTGGAAGGTTTCAAAGGACAAAGTTAACGAAAAGCCCCAAAATCATATTTAGAGAACCACGGGTGATTTGAAAATTTGGTCGACGTAAGTGATGAACGTGCCCTGTCTGTTAGCCCGAGCATCACAGAGCAGGGCACTCACTTGCCCTAGCAATAGAAAAGGATACTGAAGGCTGAGGACGTAGTCTAAAGCCATGTGGATGTGGAAAGCTACTGGAAACTACCACATTACTATCCCAAAAACTCATCATGGAAACCAAAAATGAAACTCTGATGGTGAGATCCCCAGGCCAGGCAGATCACAAACGCAAACTGGAGAAGACATCGATGGCAGAGCAAGTAAGGGTAGTTGTGATAACGGCCTTAAGCCCGGCGGTACTACAACAGAAAACTCTGTCACCGCTCTAAAGAAAAATGTAAAGTTAGGAACATGGAATGTTAGGAGCATGTAACAGGGAAAACTTAGCATCGTTGGCAGAGAACTAGAAAGGAATAAAATTAATATACTAGGAATTTCTAAACATAAATGGGCGGATCAGGGCCATTTTGCGACTCAAACAGGAGACACATTTGTTTATTCAGGAAAGGAAAAGAGTGGTTTGAGCTGGGTGGGTTTTCTGATGATATACAAGAAAAGTTTCTTTATCCCTTCTTGGATATAATCCAATCAGCGACCGAATTCTAACTGTCAGATTCAAGTTATTATTGAAGTCTATGCCCCCAACATCTGCATCAAAGGAAGACGAAATTGAAAATGTTTTTGACAGTTTAGAAAACACGTTAGAAAGGGTTTAAAAAAAAAGATATTATAATCATCAAAGGGGATTTTTAAAAAAATGGCGGGGCTAGAATCGAGGAAGAGGAAATAGTCAGAGGCATCAGAGACAGAAATGAGAGTGTGGAGAGATTGATAAAATTATGTATAGAAAAAAAATATTTATATTACCAACACACTATTTAAACAACACCCAAGCAGGCTTTACACCTGGACTTCACCAGATGGAAAAAGCAGGAACCAAATTGATTATATTTTAATACAACAAAAGAGGAGAACATGTATAACATCCGCAAAGACACTCCCTAGAGCTGACTGTGACACTGATCACAAACTTCTTGTTGCAGAATTTAAAATAAAACTGAAAAAAAAAGTGTTAAAAGGGGCTAAGCCAATACGTTTTGATTTGAGTAATTTGTCAAATTATTGCAGCATTGAGATTGAAAACAAATTTGAGGCACTCACGGCAGTGCAGGACGATATGACACGTGATTAGGTGGCTGATGAAGCAAGAAACATCATCATCACAACAGCTCAGAACATGATTCCTATAAAACCACACAAGAAACAGATTTACATTACAGAAACAACTTTCAAGCTGATAGAAGAAAGAAGAAATTTAAAGCAAGTAGGGACACCCCCCCCCCCCCCCCCCCCCAAAAAAAAAAAAAAAAAAGCTATGCATATAGGAACCACACGAAAGAAATCAGAAGAGCTATTAGAAGAGATAAAAACAGTTTTATTAAATACCTGTAATAGAATTTAACGATTCCAGATGCAAGGAAGAGACACACATATGTTTAAAGAAATTAAAACATTGAAAGGCGAATTCAGGACCTCTTTTCGTGTAATAAGTGATAAAAACAGTAACACATTAACGGAAATCAAAAACATATTAGAAAGAAGGAAAGAACACTTTAGAGAAATGTATCAGGTTGTGACAAGTAATTTAAAAACGACTTGTGAAAGTTATGAAAAAGAAACAGAACCTTCACTGGATGAATTACGATCAGCAATACACAGCCTGAAAAAAGGAAAGTCACCAGGTTGCGACGAAATACAAGCAGAGCTAATTCGAACAGAAGGAGAGGCCAGCATCCGAATCTACCATGCACTGTGCACGAAGCATCTGGAGCAGTGGCATTTGGCCTAAAGCGTGGAAAAGAACAATATACATCCCTCACCCAAGAAAGGAAATCTGAAACTGCTCCAACTACCATACCATTGCATTAATAAGTCATGCTAGCAAATTCCTTTTATGAATTATCATGAAGAGAATTTAAAGGAAATTACAATATGAGCTAGATGAAGCACAAGCAGGTTTCAGACAGGGTAGAGGAACTAGGGATCACATCTTTAATATAAAAATAATTTTTGAAAAATGCAGAAAATACAAAGTAGATCTTCATGCTTGTTAAATGATTATATGAAGGCATTTGATTGTTTCCAACACCACAAGCTGTGGACTATTATGAAAAGTATGGGGTTTCCTGCGCATTTAGTGCATTTAACTGAAAATCGTTATCACGAACAACCAGCAGCCATCAGAGCAGCTGGTGAAAAATCAGATTAGTTCGAGGTGCAAAAGGGGGTGAGGGAGGGGTGCATTCTCTCACCATACCTATACAAAATATAGGCAAAAAATATAATGAGAAATGCCAAAAATGACCAGACTTGTGACAGTTATGATTTGCTCAAAATTGGCGGCAACCCTGTTCCAGAACTTCGCTACGCAGATGAGACAGTCCTCCTTTCAAAAAGGGTAAAGGGAATAGAAAATTTATTATTGGCTGTCACAAAATTTGAATATCTAGGCTCTATAATAAACAGCAGTGGAGAATGTTTGACAGAAATTAAAAGGAGGATGGCCATAGCAATGCACAGATTGAACAGCCTCAAAAGTCTATGGTTAAGCACCAGCAAGGAGATCAAAATTATAATTTTGAGAGCATGCATCTTTCCTGTGGCTACATACAGATGTGAGTCGTGGACTATCTCTCAATTCTTAAGAAAGAGAACAGGGCCTTTTGAGCTGAAATCCTACAGAAAGATTCTCAGAATATCTTGGAAAAAGAAGAGGAGAAATACTGACATCTTGAAAGATCTGAACATCAAGGAAGATTGGCTAAAAACCGCATCCTGTTGAAGCTGAAACATTTTGGTCATATCAAGCGCCGCGACGGATTTGAAAAACTTATAGCAGAAGGCATGGTACCAGGAAGGAGGAGCAATGGCCGACCGACACGAAGATGAGCAAAGGATATAAGTCACTCCTTGAGTATGAAAGTACATGAGGCAGGAGAACTGGCGAGAGACCGAGTTTCTTTAAGGCAGACTGTGATGAAAGCGACGTTTTGCGAAGGACCTGCTACATGATGATGATGATGTGCTGAACAGCAGTGGTTACAGAACGCACCCATGTCTCACTCCAGATCTAATGTAAAACCTTTTTGACATTCCTGTATTTGTTCTTACTGCTCATTGACTGTTCACGTACATATTCCTGCGCAATTTAATTAGATGTTCGTTTACTCCGTAATCCTGTAGCACTTTCCATAATGTATTCCTTTTTACTCGATCGATAGCTTTTTCTTGGTCTACAAATGCGACGTGTAATTCTTTATCGAATTCTACCGTCCTTTCCAAAAAGTGTCTAAGTATGAACATTGCATCAGTACAACTTCTGTTCTCCCGAAACCCAATTTGATAGGACGTAGCCTTTTATTTCAAGGATCTTACAAAATATTTTCCATGTGTTGCTCAGTAACGAAACTCTTCTATACTTCTCGCAGTCTCTTTTGCTGCCTTTCCTCTTCCAGATGGGTACTATTATTGCTTTTCTCCAGTCCTCCGGTGTCTCTTCTGTTGTCCAGTCTGGGTTGAACAGTTCCAAATTGTTCACATAAATCTCTTTTTGCTTGTCTGATAGTTCTATTTACTTCTCTTCTTATCATCCTGTATGTTATGTACTCCTCTTCATTTCTGCTCTCCTTAGTAAAATGCCATATGCTTTCTTTTTATTGTGTACTAACTTTCTTATTTCTTCAGACCCTTATGTTCAAAGCTTACACCATATGTTACCTTTCCTTTTAGTTCCAGACATTTTCTGTGCTATTTCTATAGTGACGTCTCTGAAATTTACCGTTCCGTATTTACCCCAAGTGTTTCTTGTGGAAGCTGTTCATAATTTTTCTGTAATTTTTGCTGAAATGCTCGCTTGTTTTGCTCACACTCTTGTTCTTTCCGTTTAATTATGTCACTTTTATTACATGAATTTCTTGTTTGATTGTTTTTCTTGGCTTGGTTGTCAAGTGTCGCCGGTCTTTGATCAGTATTTAAACTCAGGTTTGATGTAATCGAATCTGTAACTTTATAAGTTTCATTTTCTTGTCAAGATGTAATCAGTCTGGCTCTTAGTATCTGGATCATTCTGTTTATACCATGTAAAAGCTTGGTGAGCTCAGTGTTGACAGACGATGTTGACAATTACAGGGTCCTGATGTGTGCACATTTATGTAACAGTCCTTCGCAATTTTCACTTTCAGTGCTGTTGTCTCCATAATGGCCTAGATATCGTTTAAATGTTCTTCAGTCTCGTCCTATCCTACCATCGAAATCTACCATCACGATCAGCTTCTCAATGGTATCTATTTTACAGGTTTCGTCATCCAGGTCCTCAAAGAATTGATCTAAATCCACCTCAGTCTAATTTCCATAGCTTGGAGCATATATTTGGGAGGGGGAAAATCCTCCAATTTCCTAACTGTTAATCCATGCTGATAATTCTTTCGACAATGTAGTTAACCTCAAATATATTTATGCAGTTCGGGATCGATGATAAATCCAGATTCATGATTTTTATCTACTCCTGAGTGAATCAAAAAGTAATTTTTATGTAGTGTTTCATTCCTCGTCCTTTCATTCCCACTTCTGAAAAGCCTTATACTTTAAGATTTTATTCGTGCATTAATTCTATCATTTGTTCTGCTTTATTGCACTTAGATAATTCTAAGGCTGAATATGGCGGCACTCTGACAGTTAGCCGTAACGTAACTAGCATTTATATATACTGGTACTATAGTATCTTTGCGCACCTAGTAAGTTCGCTTTAAATTCCTATTTGATTTCAACCGCCATAATAGTATTTATAATCAAATTGTTTGTGACAATAGATAGATGCAAAGTTTTTTTTACTAAACACATGTTACACAGTCACTCGTCTGATAAGAATCAATACCGTGGCGACCCAGCAATTTGAACTTTTCGTTATTTCATTGTCCTCCTATACTGATGTCGATAAGCTCGGCTGTCATTTTTTATCTGCCACGATTACATCGTCAAAACACGCATCAAATCAGTGTGTGTGTGTGTGTCTGACTCCATCCATATGGCTAAGCCACCCAGATATGTATCAACTTGTCTTCCCCTTGCACCCTTTTCCTTCTGTGCCAGATGTTATCAAGCTCTCGAGTCCTTTCATTCACTTAACATGCCCGAACAACGACTGGCTAGCTCTAATGTAACTAATCTGTTTCAATAAGGCCTTTATCGTTTAATTTTCTATCATGCCATGATATTGTTCTGCATTTGTCCCCAAAACACAAAAGCCGAAATGATTTCGACTAGTGTCGGTTTAAATGTGTAATTTCCGGTTAATTACCAACTCTATGAGTTGTTTTTATTTATTACTAGCTGTACCCGGCCATGCGTTGCTGTGGCATAGTTTGGCTAAATGGAAATGAAAGAAAATAGAAATCGCAAGTGTCTAATACAATCATTGTCTGCTCAGATATAGAGATAGTCTTAGATCCCCCCCCCCTCACCACCACAACTAAATCTACCTACTACTCTCTCCCTCATCAAAGGTTTTTGGAAAAGAAAGACAATGGAAATCGCACGTGTCTAATATACTTGATGTCGCAATCATTCTCTGCACAGATATTGAGATAGTCTGGTTTTCCAACTTTAGAACACGCACCTTATAATTGTGTCCTTATATTAGTGGTCATTTAAATGGTGTTATTAGCACAGTAACAAAAATTGTTATTTGGTTATCACATGCTAAAGCTGTTAGTATTTTTATAGGAGACGGAAGTAAAGCTACAACTGTACTTGTTAATAACAAAGTAAGTCGTAAAAAATAGAAAAGCGGAGGTAGCGTTAGTAAAATTATAAACAAATTAGGTAATGAGAACTTGAAAATCACGAAAAAAAGCTTCCTAAGTTCTATTAAATTTAAGTCATTACCCCCTCCCCTCCTCCCCCGACTACTGCTCTCTCCCTCTTCGAAATATTTGAAAATCAATACCTGGCGATATTTTGTTGTTGCTGTAACTGACATTGACATCCCTGTCCATCCAAACTAAAATGGGGAGCAGGAATTGTAATAGTTAGTGAATGGGGCTAGTGTAATATTTACCACATCAATCTTCAAGTACCAGTACAACTACTACCACGACCACCACCACAGTAGCTAAAATAATGTCATGGCTATCTGTGTTACCATCGGAGTAGACAGATAGTCGTGAGCCAGAAGATTTGGTTCCGCATTGCTAGTGCTGTCTCCACAGACTGGTCAGGTTAGGATGTATAATTTCGCTTCCCGACAGAAGAACGCCATAACCTTACCGGCGGTCTTCACATGAGAACACTATGGTGTAACAGCCCAACCACAACTACTACTGCTGCTGCTACTTTAAGTGGGTAAAGTTACTGTGACTTAAAGCTCTCTCAGTAATCAGTTTGCCCCCCCCCCCCCCACCCCATTCACCGGCTACTCTTTCCCTCATCGAAGTAGTTGAGAGTGGAAAAAACAATTGAAAAGCGATTAAAACAGGAAAATACACCAGAATTAGGAAATGAACGCTATGGTAAACAGCACAGCTTAAAATTCCAACGCAGATGAAATAATTAAATCTAAATAAAAATAAATGGAAAGCTATGAAATTTCAGCGTAACCATGCAATCGAAAAGTTTAAAATGAAATCATAAGTATGTGAAATGGTCAAATTTAATTATCAACTGGTTTACCCACAAACCTGTCCTTGTTTTTTTTTTTTTTTTTTTTTTTTTTTTTTTTTTTCAAATATTAAGGGCCATATGGCTAGTGCTGTCGCCACGACAGTGCAGGTGAGAATTTTATTTTGGCCCTAAGTAAAAAAAAAAAAAAAACTACTGCGGATTCGAACCCTGGTCTCCCTCTCAAGAGCAGAGTGTTCTAACCATTCGACCAAGCAACCACTCGATCGGAATAACGAAAAGAGAACATAACTATTTTATATGTGTGTCCCTACTGCAGTGTCCCGATTATAAAACAACTCAAAACAGCAGGCAATTGTTTTCTCATAGACAGATATTCCAAATATATTGATGAAACGGCACAACAAAAGAAATCGCACGTGTCTAACACGGTTAATGTCGCAGTCAATGTCTGCGCAGACGTCCAGATAGTCCTTGATGCCCCCCCCCTCTTTTCCCCTACCAATCCATCGGCTACTTTTCAACTCATCGAAGGATGCTTGAAAAAAAAACCCAGAAAATATAAATCGTGTCTAATATAGTTATTGTGGCAATCACTGCCTGCACAGATATAGATATAGTCTTGTTTGCTGTACCACGACCTACTACTCTATGTATTAGAGGAGGTGTTGGCTGCACGGCTTATGCGCAATTACTAACGTTGCTATAATTAGAAATCACTAAAATGAAAAATATTAGTTTCGAATATTATGGCTTAAATTGTGGTCACCTATCTCTAAAAGTGACAGGTTGAATTTCAAACCATGATGGTTCGACATCCCGTATCACAACAAACATATCCTGAAAATTTCAGCTAAATCGGTTCAGTAGTTTCCGAGTCTATAGGGGGCAAACAAACACACAAACATTGATTTTTATATATATAGATTATATTATTTTTTGGTCACTGTTCTTGTTTACCATTACGTTTGACAGACGTTGGCTTTTATTTTGTACTCTCTCTTTCACTAGGGCGCTCTCTCCACATGTCTCTCTTTCTACCCTTTTTTTTCTGTCTCCCTCTGTCCCCTTTTTCTCTTACTCTTTGTCTGTATTCCTCTCATTCCAACA
>CAJHNH020005081.1:25000-26249 GCA_905116865.2 Candidula unifasciata | reverse complement strand
GAAGAAAAAGGGGTACTGAACTAGTGAGTATTGCACAGGAACCCATTTTAGCCAATAAATATGGCACATTTAAAAAAAATGTTTGGCACATCTGTGGTGCTTCTGATCCAGGGCTATCTTAAAGCATGAGCTCGCTAGGGACTTGCCAGGTGGCACTACAAGCATAGGTGCCCTATGCTAACCTGTGTAAATCAAGTGACTTGCTAAAATGATTGTCGCAGGGGCTCTAGAAGACGGGTCGCTGAGTGAATTCAAACAGAAAGTTAAGTTCATATTAGGACAGCACTGCAGATATAGATAATCTATTTCATTCGAACGAAAGAAAAAGAAGAAGAAGAACAGGTTTGCCAAACAGCCCATAATGATGTTAGGGCGGCTCTGTTCAAATGGCTTAAGAGATGTTAATTATATTAGGAATTAATATTTTCTTTTTCTCCTGAATAGGTGTTAAAAGCGGCAAGCCCAGTTCTGATGAGGGTTGTGTTGTTCGGAGCATTCTTTTTATACTGTCCAGTAAGTTGCCTAGTTCGACCGTTTGCTTGTGTGTTTCAGTATGTGTATATATGTCTGTCTGTATGTTTGTTCCCACAGAAGTCGACTTGTCCTCTAAAATGGCGTTATAATTATACAAGAGACGCTTTGCTAATTGCTTGGCAGTTTATTTTGCAAGTGGTTCGATTGATTATTGCATTTGTTTTTCATACAGGAACAAATCTCTAATTACTGTTGTTTGAAATTATGTTGTTAGCTAAAATGATTCTTTCAAGCATGCATGAAATGAAAAAGTAAGTGAAGGTCCTTTTCCCCCTCCATTATGCGTATTGGGAACATAGAGCTCAACCTATATTTGTATAGATAAATCGGCACTTAGCGGGTGATATGGTGAGCACCATGCCTGTCGCTTTTACTTCCCAGGACTGCACCTGGTATCCACTTAGGGCTAGATCGAACTGGGAGTCAATGTTTTTTGTTGTTGTTGTAAAGTGCGGCTCCGTCCTGACGCGAACCCACGACTTTCCGATCCGCAGGCGGGAGTCAAGTCCACGGCTACTCGCATGCATGAAATAATAGCCAGTTATTGTTACTTCAGATGTAATATAAGCAAATTATTGTTATTTCAGAAGATGGGGTGATGTTCATGTCGATGCATACATAACATAATAGCTTGTTATTGTGCAATAGACATACGTGCTATTATTATGGTGAATTGTTTTTTTTAAATTACCATCCGAACGGTCACCCTCCCCAA
>CAJHNH020005081.1:0-20000 GCA_905116865.2 Candidula unifasciata | reverse complement strand
CTCCCTCTGCCTCTCTTCCACTTCAACTTTCCCACTGTTACGATATACTATAGTTTTCTCCTTCTCATGTCATGCCCACAGAATGTCTCATTCTGCTGTAGGCAGTCAGTTTACTTCGTGAGTCAGCTTCTTTTCAAAATATCTTTATTACTGCTTTCAATCTCTCCAAAATATTTTGATCATTCGTCAATTAATGTTTGAATACTGTGAGTCGTACAGTGCTTTTAACCCATATTTCCTGACCGTACAGTGCTTTTAACCCATATTTCCTGACCGTACAGTGCTATGAACCCATATTTCCTGACCGTACAGTGCTATGAACCCATATTTCCTGACCGTACAGTGCTATGAACCCATATTTTCTAACCGTACAGTGCTATGAACCCATATTTCCTGACCGTACAGTGCTATGAGCCCATATTTTCTAACCGTACAGTACTATGAACCTGACCGTACTCTTCTATGAACCCATATTTCCTGACTGTACAGTGATATGAGCCAATATTTCATGACCGTACAGTGCTATTAGCATATATTTCCTGACCGTACAGTGCTTTGAGCCCATATTTCCTGACTGCACAGTGCTAAAAGCCCATATTTCCTGACAGTACAGTGCTATGAGCCTATATTTCCTGACAGTACAGTGTTATGAGCCTATATTTCCTGAGAGTACAGTGTTATGAGCCTATATTTCCTGAGAGTACAGTGTTATGAGCCTATATTTCCTGAGAGTACAGTGCTATGAGCCCATATTTCCTGACGGTACAATTCTATGGGCTAGTTATGCAAAGTAATTAACCGTTCCGACAGTTCAGTGCTGATAAAATTTCATGTTAACAATTCCTGCATCGCTAAGAAAGCTGTCTGGATTCTGTAATCGTCAATCTTCTGGCCCCTTTACACGGACAGTCCCTGTGTATTGATCAGACACAGATCGAGAAGCGTCTGCACTTGCTCAGTAATCATTCTCCTCCATGTTAATCTTCATTTTGCGGGGAATGTTCGGACATTTGCATTACAAATGTCCTACTGACACTGAGGTTCCAGTACTTTTGAGGGTATTTATAGTGATGTGAAAATTGGTCCTTTAGTTTTGCTATTATGGTAGAAGTGAGCTATTTTATAGCAGTCTTTGTTCCTTGTTTACTGACCATTTGAAGCCATAAGTGCTCTGATATCCTGAGTATATCTCCAAGTGTTTTTGGGTAACAGCTCCTATTCTATACTGGTTGGTGGCGCCTACATTGCTTCCATGTCCCGCTGCTCCAGTTGGGGCAATCAGGGTAAACAATTTATTCACTGAAGAATCATTTGTATGAAATTGAAGGGCTCACAGAGTTAAGTCTCTTGTAGGACATTGATGACGTGTCTCTTGTCCATATGTGGACTTTTTTTAAATTGCCACACTGCCAGCCAGATTTTCTGCTCTTTCTTTGCCTTTGACACCAGCATTCCCTGAGACAAAAGTTTGGTTTTGTAAATCGCTGTGTGTTTTATCAGAGGAGCCACTGTTTCCGTGTATACTTGGTCTTCATCGAGTCGATGAGCAAGCAAATATTGTTGAACTCCTGAGTGTTCAGCCATTCTAGGGTGCTGGTCACAGCCATGACCTACATTGTCATGATGCTGGTGGCAAAAGCAAAGAATCAACTGGCCTCTGACTTTTCCTTTGCTCCTTGTTGTGGAAGCCCATGCACTTCGTTTCTTATGAATCAGACATCTATCTGTATATATAATCAGCATCATCCGGTGAGGTGTTTTCCTCCACCAACGCTTTCATCTACTGGTCTGCATCTACTACTGGTTGCGCAAAATCAGGACGTTGTTTTGTTATAATGACAGGAAGACAGCGATTCTTCTCTTGTCATACTTATATGCAAATTTCATACCCTGAAATTAGGCACATGCTTTCATGTACACTCCAGCTCATGTACTTGGGTGTCAGTGCCCTTCAGCCCATGTACATGGGTGAATGTGTACTCCAGCCAATGTACACGGGTGACTGTACACGTCAGCTCATATATATATATGGGTGAATGTGCACTCCAGCCATGTACATGGGTTCCTGTGCACTTCAGCCCATGTACTTCGATGCATGTTCTCATGTACACTCCAACCCATACATATGGGTGCAACTACGTCTCATAATTCAACAAGACACACAGCGGGTAACGGCATAAAAGTCCCAGTGTGGTAAAGGAAATCTTCAGGAGAGAAAACCACGAGATAACAGAGAAGACACGGAAAAAATGAGGGACAGGAGATAACAGAGAAGTCAACACGGAAAAGTAGAGGGAAAGAAGATAACAGAGAAGTAAGCACGGACAAGGGAAGAAAAATTAGATAACAGAGAAGTCAACACGGAAAAGTGAACGGAAAGGAGATAACAAAAATATGGTGAAAAAATGAGAACAAAGATATCCCAGTCAGGAAATACATTTTTTTTTAAAAAGGAAACGGAGAGAAAGAAAGTCGAGAATAAAATAAATAAATTTTTAAAAAGCGACAATGACCTGCCTAAAATGTCGGATGAATCTTTTTATTATTATTTTTTTTTTAGTAGTTTTTTTTTTTTTTTTTTATTTTTATTTGTTCAAATCTTGTCAAGTTCTTTAAATCTTGTGAAGAGCTCACTCAATTACTGCGCGTTTGATTCTGATTTGAATTCAAATCTTGAACAAAGTGGCATGAGCTGTCTCAAAAATCAGAATACGGAGAATGTGAGAAGGCGCCCAAAGCCATCTCGATGGAAAAAAAGTTAACTGGTTTTATCTGCCGTCATATAAAAAGACATTTGGGGCAAAAGTAATAATTTCACAGGTAAGCCTTGGTGGTATAATCATTTTAAGAAAAGATGTAAAACCGAACGAAGAGTATATAACCAAGCTTCACAATATAACAAACACAAACAACTCGTGAACGTTGCGGCTATTGAGCCTCCATTAGCACATACAAATGAAACAATACTACACAGATACACAAAATCACTTAGCTGGTATCTCGAAGCAGCCGGGTCGGTTGTTTCTCAGCAGAATGACTACACGGGTCGGCTGAGGGAATAAATACCCCCCCCCCCTCCCCCCTGTAGAGTACCGGGGGCCATCGCACAAACACACACAAACTTGGTGGCACAAACACACACAAACTTGGTGGCACAAACACACACAAGCTTGGTGGCACAAACACACACAAACTTGGTGGCACAAACACGCACACAAACTTGGTGGTATAATCAACAATAATGGACAAGATTGGTCTGCAGAGATGGAAGAATTCGCCACCAGTGTATCTACTAGAATACTGGATCGTTGAGCTGCTTTAGTCTGCTCCAAAAGTCGTGCCCTTGAAACAAAAATCTCAAAAACTGATGAACGGATCGTTACGATTTTTTTTAAATTTGATCCTAGACTCCCAAGTAATAATTTCATAATTTACAGATGCTATCTTCTGGCGTATTTCTATGATCTGTGTCGAACTAATAATGTGTGTTCTCAAAAACGAATATACAGGAATTAACAAAAATGGTTATCTAAGTATGAGCTGTTTGGCAGTATATGTAGTATCCATCACTACTCAAAATTTGCGGGCCTTGGTTTTCCGCATGGAACTACCAATCAATGGCGTTCAATGTAAGGATTTGCTAAGTTTGCATCTATTTGCTGTAAACGTGCTATTTGTATTCTTTGATCTGTTTTTTCCCCATTTACCACAATTAAGGCAGAAAACTACAGTTGTTTACATTATAATTATTTTCTACGAGGACATGATTATTAACTGGTTGCATGCCGAGTTTTAACAACTTACACCTAACGGTTACCGAGCTACAGATTATTAAAGTCGGGCACGATTTTTGGAAAAGACTATAGTCACTGCTTGAATATATTCCTAAGTTTCCTAAACCCCTTGAGTGTCAGTAAAACTCTTAAGACAAAAAGCCATTCAAATTCACACCTTTTCTCCTAAAACGCCCACATAAGTTCTATCTAACTCTTCAAAATACCAGGAAATGTTTTTCATCTGATTGGATAATCTCGGATTTCTTGCCTCGAAGTGAAAAATGATATTTAGATTACCAGGAGAAGCAAGAAAGTGTGAATCAAGATAGCGTGAATCGAGATAGTGTGAATCAGGATAGTGTGAATCAGGTTAGTGTGATTCAGGACAGTGCGATTCAGGATAGTGCGATTTAGGATAGTAGGATTCAGGATAGTGTGATTCAGGATAGTGTGAGTCAGAATAATGTGAATCATGATAGCGTGATTCAGGATAGCGTGATGCAGGATAGTGTGATTCAGGATAGTGTGATTCAGGAGTGCGATTCAGGATAGTGTGATACAGTATAGTGCGATTCAGGATAGTGCGATTCAGGATAGTGCGATTCAGGATAGTTTGATTCAGGATGGTGTGAATCAGGATAGCGTGATTCATGATAGTGTAAATCAGGATAGTGTGAATCAGGATAGCTCAGTACATCTATAACTCCTCCCCACTCTAAATTATGTTGTCCAATCTTCTGCTTGGTATGTCTACTAGAATATACGTGCGGATGAAACACACACACAAAAACACTCTCTCACGCCACCCAGCCACACACACACATTTTTTATTTCAGCACAATCATTTCACGAAATTCTTGTGTCCGTGTGTGTTTTGATGATTTCAACACAATCATTTCAAGAAATCCTTGTGTCTGTGTGTGTGTTTTGATGATTTCAACTAGGGCTGTACCGAATATTTGCTTCGTATTCGCTTCGGGGCCGAAGAGTGGACCTATTGACTATTCGGTATTCGGCCGGATAGTTGCTGTCGGGCCGAATACGAATAGTAGTTACCTTACACCCGCTTCTGCATACACGGCCTTAATACTGACAACATAGAACGATTGGTTTTGTTGAAAGCTAATGCAGCTTACCTGCACTAAGCTGTCAATGACAATTTCCAATTAGTTACTTGTTATAATACTTAGGATTCTTTCATTTCTATTTATTAGTTACCATAGACTGTCTGAAGGATGCAAAACATAAAATCTTTTTAAATGTTTACTAGTCTGTTCGAATGCTAACTAGACATAGAAAGAATATATACTCCGGCCACATCCAAGTCGATAATATGAAAATCAAACCAACGAAAACATAAAAGTACTCCAACATGCTGAGAGAAGAAATACAATCTAGAATACAATCTAGAAATAAAGTATACTATGCCCTTCAACATCTGCTAAAGTCGAAAGTGTCTTGTCTCGCAACACCAAGATCAAAATTTATAAAACGCCGATAAGACCAGTCGTTTTATATGGCTCTGAAACTTGAAACAGAAATAAAAAGAGATGAGGCCTTATTACAGATTTTCGAAAACAGTCTTACGACAAATCTTTGGACCCATCAAAGATGCTAACTAAGGGGAATGGAGAGTGAGAAGCAACAACGTAACACATAATCTGTTTAAATCGCCATTGATCACTGGCATTATGCGAGCTAACAGACTAAAATGGTTAGGGCATATTGAAAGAATGTCAGATGACAGAGAAGTAAAAACTGTATACACCTGAGAGAGGAATGGGCGTAGACCACGAGGCACACAAAAAATAAGTTCGAGAGATAATGTCCAGCCAGACCTGCAAACAACTGGTGTCACAAATTGTGAAGATAAGGCCAGCCAGAGAGATGAATGGAGACAAGTGATATCTGCAGCAGTAAACCTCAAGGGCTCAGAATGCTAAAGAAGAAGATGACTATTCTGTGCTACTTTATGTGACAAAAAAATTCAGCGTCCATTTGACATTATGAATGTGTGTTTTTTGTTGTTGTTTTTTTTTTTTTTTTTAGATATATTTTATACACTATACACTGTACGTATTCGTATTCGGCCGAATAGTTGGTCCCGTTATTCGTATCCGGCCGAATAGTAAAAATCACTATTCGGTATAGCCCTAATTTCAACACAATCATTTCACAGAGTCCTTGTATCTGTGTGTGTTTTGATAAAAGTGTGTGTTTCTTTGGCTACAGGTAAAGACGTCAGTGGCCTGAAGACCTATATATGCTCAGCAGATTGGTGGGATCACTCTGCGGCCATTGGTGAGTACTTCTTTGTGTCTGCTGGGGCAGGCTTCTGGTCCGTTCTAAGAATAAGGATTTAAGTGTGACCTGGGATGTATAAAAAAAAAACAAGGCTTTAGGTCTACCTGGGAACTTGTGAAGCAACCAGAATGTGAAAATAATTGAAGTACAGATAATCAGTTACTGGCAAAAAAAGAACACATTTGCTTTTCAGGTGGAACATGTCAGACAAGGCAACAGAAGGAACTAAAAGATAAGTGAACAGTCGATACAGCTTTTCTCTAGCCGACACAGTCAAAACCGTCGGCCCATTTTGTTCAGAACTATCCCTAGCTACATCAAAATCTTTACCACGTCACATTTTACTGAGCCAGAATTCAAAGTACTCCTACGACCCTGATCTGACTCAACCAACCCTCAGAATTTCTAGACTACGTCAGCGATGTCTTCACGTAAACACTGGTATAATAAAAACATAAAACAAAACATTGCACGAGAAGGCAAGTCTTTATCGCTTCCAGAAGTCGCTAGTAGGCAATACTTATGGGTAGCTAAACACAAGGTAATTCCGGGGACTTTCGGACGGTGTCTCCTAATTGGGCAGGACGCTTGGTTACCCACGCAAATTATTGTAGTGTGTTTTATTGTGTGGCTGCAACACCAGGGCGGTTAAGTCAAATATTATCGTAAAGATGGCAGAAGCTATGGAGGTTACTTTTGAGGTAGGCAGTTCAGAATTCTGTAGTGAACAGTCAGAAATAGATAATAAAACCCGGTAGACTGGACAGTCAGAGAAATGGACATTATCGTGTTTAAGTTTTTGTGTAATTTCTTGTTCTTCTACTTCTTCTGCTTCTTCTTCTTCCTTGTTTTTTGTTATTGTTCTTGTTGTTGTTGTTCTTCTTCTTTTGCTTCTTTTTCTTCTTCTTCCTCCTCCTCATCATCTTCTTCTTCTTCCTCCTCCTCCTCATCATCATCATCATCTCTTCTTTCTGTTTTTCTTTCTTTCTTTCTTTTTTTCTTTCTTTCTTTTTTCTTTCTTTCATTTCTTGCACAATTTGAGTTATGTTCCAAAATTGGCAATCTTTACAAGACTGCACGAATTAGATGAAATGTTATGAAAACTTTGTCGGTGCCCCACGGAGGACAGGAAAGCAAAATGGAACTGATGTTTTCGGCACCTCTATATTGAGGAATTTGTCAAGGAGGGTTTCCGAACGCCTCGGAACAGAATCGTTTCATGTGCAGTCACAATGAACTTGTCTAACAGGAAAGCATCAACCACATACATCTAGCTTTCTGTGTCATCCTTGTGAAGTTTGTGTAGCGATTTGCGTTTGATCTCTTAGTAATTGCCTGCAGATGTGTCCTGACGTAGCCGGGTAGGAAACCAAGGCATATTACAAGAAGGAACAGAAAAACCCCACCTCCTTAGACACCAATGGGAAGGATAGAGAGGACTTTGGTGGCAGTGAATCCACATCACTCGCCAGAATGGCAGACTTGGGAATTAAGATCGGCACAGCAAAAAACGAGACGCACACCGGACACGTCAGAAGACTTGTTAATCAACATAGAACTGGTACTATTAGCCATCGGACGTTGGGGTTCATACTGAGGGGAGGATCTGAGCACCTATGGACATGTCCGGAGTGCAATGAGGATAACCCAACTAACTAACTAACTAACTAACTAACTAACTAACTAACTAACTAACTAACTAACTAACTAACTAACTAACTAACTAACTAACTAACTAACTAACTAACTAACTAACTAGCTAGCTAGCTAGCTAGCTAGCTAGCTAACTAACTAACTAACTAACTAACTAACTAACTAACTAACTAACTAACTAACTAACTAACTAACTAACTAACTAACTAACTAACTATCTAACTAACTAACTAACTAACTAACTAACTAACTAACTAACTAACTAACTAACTAACTAACTAACACCAATACGGATATGTTTAAACAATGTTGCAGAAGGAAGAATCAACATCAGTTAAAACGTCTAATGACAACAAGACCTATTGGAGCCAAAATAAACCATATCCGAACCAGTCCTACACAATAAAGACCTCAAATATAAGTAACAGCTATAAGGAGCTGAAATGCCTGAACGCATTCGAATTATTCATCTGTGTTCTTTAATAAGAGAGAGAGAGAGAGAGAGAGAGAGAGAGAGAGAGAGAGAGAGAGAGAGAGAGAGAGAGAGAGAGAGAGAGAGAGAGAGAGAGAGAGAGAGAGACTCTACATGGTCTAACATTTAATAGAATAAAACATTTAACTTTAAGGCAAGGAATTTGTTTTTCCGGACACCTTTTTAGTTTTCATTTTTCGCAACGCTATTGTAACAAACACGTTGTTGTGCGTACAGTCCTTTGTGTTTCAGCATGATTGCCACAGTTTATCGTATGCACGCTCTGTGCAACGCTTGGGAGGATTCACTGATTTATTGATTTAAGAATCGACAAAACACACCGGGCAAATCCGTATTTGCTCAGTCTTCCGCAGCAATTGTCTTAAGGTGTAGGTGCTAACTGTTACCGTAGCACACTGATTATTAACTCGTTGTTCTCTTTAATCGCATACTTTCGTCCTCCATGATCCACATCTTTTTCCACGTTCACGCATTCTTACATCTTTTTTCAGTGGACTTCTAGTAATTTACCCTTGTATCTGGACAGTAAGACCGGACGCCCGTGTGTATTGTTGCACACGTAAAAAAATTCATTAACAGTTGGAAATCAAAAAGAGTAACTTAACGGCGCTGCCCGGGCAAAATTTGAAATTAAAATCTACCAAAAATATTTCAGGATCCTCGCCGGTGCTAGGCGCCCGTGCACTGCGCTAAGCTCCTTCCGACTTGAGTTAAAAGGAGAAGGTAGCTTTTATGAATTACTACTCTTGTGCGATGATATGGATCCGTTGTTCAAAACTCAAACCTCTGTGCAGGTAATGGTGGCGTCCGTGGCTGAGGCGTTGCGAGTAAGACTCGTAATTCGAACATACCACGATCGAAACCCACTGCTGGCTGCGTGGATTTTTATCATGTTACTAGGCGTCGCAGTTCGACCCAACCTAAAATTGGTACCAGGATGTATGTCCTGGTGAAGTAAAGACGGCCAGCGTAATGCTGACCACATTACCCACCTAGTGTCGATTGTTCTGTAAAAATATGGGTGCTCTTCCCAATTGCCCAATGCGCCTAAAGGCGTGAAAAGGGATCTTTACTTTACTTTTGTTTTGGACACACGATTCTGATATTATGTTATCTGTACATGTGGGTACAGACTTTGAATAGACTCCCGAGTCTGACTAAAAGCAATGAAGAAATGTCCTGTTGTTCGTCAGCCTCGCCCACCCAGTCAGACATACAAAAGATCAAGTCTGACGGACAGTCGCAAACATGAGAGCGGGAGAACAGAAGATGACACAAACAACATAATTAATCTAGACAAGACAATACCATGCCATATCAAGAGAGCTTATGGATAAAAGGAATATAAAATAATTGTTTTTCGGCCTATGTTGATTTCGATCTGCTCCAGGGCGCACAAGATAAAACAACAGTATAAAGTGTGTGTGGGACACAAATAAAAGCATATTCACTTGCATGCACGGGTGGCTTTGATGTTATAATCAGTAAAATAAGCTAGATTATAATTGTATGTGGGTGTATTAAAAAAAATTGTTACAGGCGCAATACTTTAACAATTTGAAGAAAAAAAAAACGGACTAGGGTAAGGAATGTTTATCTAGAGTAAGGAATGTTTATCTAGGGTAAGGAATGTTTATCTAGAGTAATGAATGTTTATCTAGGGTAAGGAATGTTTATCTAGAGTAAGGAATGTTTATCTAGGGTAAGGAATGTTTATCTAGAGTAAGGAATGTTTATCTATGTTAAGAAATGTTTATCTAGAGTAAGGAATGTTTATCTAGAGTAAGGAATGTTTATCTAGAGTAAGGAATGTTTATCTAGAGTAAGGAATGTTTATCTATGTTAAGAAATGTTTATCTAGAGTAAGGAATGTTTATCTAGAGTAAGGAATGTTTATCTAGGGTAAGGAATGTTTATCTAGGGTAAGGAATGTTTATCTATGTTAAGAAATGTTTATCTAGAGTAAGGAATGTTTATCTAGAGTAAGGAATATTTATCTAGAGTAAGGAATGTTTATCTAAAGTAAGGAATGTTTATCTAGAGTAAGGAATGTTTATCTAGGGTAAGGAATGTTTATCTAGGGTAAGGAATGTTTATCTAGGGTAAGGAATGTTTATCTAGGGTAAGGAATGTTTATCTAGGGTAAGGAATATTTATCTAGGGTAAGGAATGTTTATCTAGGGTAAGGAATGTTTATCTAGGGTAAGGAATGTTTATCTAGGGTAAGGAATGTTTATCTAGGGTAAGGAATGTTTATCTAGAGTAAGGAATGTTTATCTAGGGTAAGGAATGTTTATCTAGAGTAAGGAATGTTTATCTAGGGTAAGGAATGTTTGGATGTGATGAGATACCAGCTGAATTGATTAAAGCGGGAGGAGAAGAAAGCATAAAAATCTATCATGCATTTTGTGAAAAGATATGGAAATATGGTATTTGGCCAAAAGACTGGAAGAGAACTATCTTCATTCCAATACCAAAAAAGGGTGACCTGAAATTATGTACAAACTATCGAACTATTGCCCTGATCAGTCATGCAAGTAAAATTCTACTAAAAATTATAATGAGAAGACTGCATAAGAAAATGGAAGAAGAGATTAATGTAGCTCAGGCTGGATTTAGACAGGAAAGAGGAACAAGAGATCATATATTCAACATGCGTTTAATAATAGAGAAGTGTAGACAATTTAATGTAAATCTGTTCTTATGTTTTGTGGATTATTCAAAAGCATTTGACTGTGTACAACATCAGAAGCTTTGGGAATTCATGAGGAATATGGGCTTTCCATCACATATAGTGCAGCTTATTAAAATGCTCTATCAAGACCAACAAGCAGCAGTCAGAATAGATGGAGAGACATCAGACTGGTTTGGCATCAAGCAAGGAGTCCGTCAGGGATGTGTGCTGTCACCGTATTTGTTCAACCTGTACGCCGAAAATATAATGAGAAATGTAAGAGATGATATAAACAAAGAACAATATGATGCCCTAAACATCGGTGGTCATGAAATACCAGAAATTCGTTATGCTGATGATACAGTATTACTATCAACATCACAAAATGGTTTAGAAAACTTATTAACCTCACTCCAAAGAAATAGTGAAAATCATAACTTATTTCTTAACATAGCAAAAACAAAGATAATGCATACAAACAAAACTGCCATGGAGAAGGAAATATATGTTAATGAGGAAAGATTGGGAGTGGTGGAAAATTTCGAATATCTTGGGTCACTGGTTACCAACAATGGTGACACAATAAAAGAAATTAAACGGCGACTATCAATTGCTCTTCAAAGACTAAAACAACTGAATAAATTATGGAATTGTACAGATAGAATTACAAAGGTCAGATTTTTAAGAGCATGCATCTTTCCCATTGCAACATACGCCTGTGAGACCTGGACACTTACTAAACAAGCGGAACAGCGCATAAATGCATTTGAATATAAATGTTACAGACAGGTTCTAAGAATATCTTGGGTAAAGAACAGAACAAATGCATCCATACTTCAAGAGCTGAATATTGAAGAGGGTTGGCTAGTAAAGACAATAAAACAAAGAAAATTGAAATATTTTGGTCACTTGAAACGTCATGGAAGTCTAGAGAGAACAATAATGGAGGGTTATATGCCTGGAAAGAGAGGAAGAGGAAGGCCAAGGAGAAGATGGATGCAGGATGTGGCAGATGATCTCCAGATGGGTGTATCAGACGCAGGACATCTTGCTCAGGATAGGAAGGTTTTCCGGAGGGTTGTTATGGCAGCGAGGTTCCGCGAGGGACATGCTACTGAATGAATGAATGAAGGAATGTTTATCTAGGGTAAGGAATGTTTATCTAGAGTAAGGAATGTTTATCTAGAGTAAGGAATGTTTATCTAGGGTAAGGAATGTTTATCTAGGGTAAGGAATGTTTATCTAGGGTAAGAAATGTTTATCTAGAGTAAGGAATGTTTATCTAAAGTAAGGAATGTTTATCTAGAGTAAGGAATGTTTATCTAGAGTAAAGAATGTTTATCTAGGGTAAGGAATGTTTATCTAGAGTAAGGAATGTTTATCTAGAGTAAGGGCCCGGCTCTCTAGCGAAGTTGGTTAAACCTGATTTTCGCGGCGGCCGGGTGACGAACTCCTTGTGGTCCGGGTTCACTCCCGGGTGTAGGCAGAAAAGCCACATTTCTCCCAGATTAACGGTACCTATAATGGAATCAATGCCGAAGGGTTGCGATATCCATAGTACCGAGCCAAAGGGTTTACAACTCATGGTTTCTGGATACGTTTTAAAAAAAATCTAGAGTAAGGAATGTTTATCTAGGGTAAGTAATGTTTATCTAGGGTAAGTAATGTTTATCTAGGGTAAGAAATGTTTATCTAGAGTCAGGAATTACAGGCGCCCGGCAGTAAGGCAAGCAGAACATGTGAGTGAAACAGTTTTCGAAGTCCTGAGATTGGCTTACCCTCCCAAAAAGGGCCTCACACAGGCACCGGAACCCGGGGGAGCGGGCGTGGTGTGGAAAGGGGTTGGGGGGGGGGGAATCCCCATCAATAATTAGTTAGATCTTTACCAGCGACTACACTTGACTTAAAATGACTTCAACTAGAATAATCGGCGATACAAGCATTCCTTAATTATCTGCGTCTTAAATGTCTGACTTGAAATAACAGTTAGCAAATCAGGTTGAAAAACAACAATGACTGAGAGGCAGGGGTGATTGACAGAACTCAGGCAGGAACCAGAACCTAGACGCTTAGTCCCTGTAGCAACCCCCCCCCCCCCTCTTTTCCCCCTTTTTTGTATATTTGTTTTATTTGTAAAGAAAGACCCATTGTAACAAGAGGAAATATACAAATATGTTAAGAGGTAATTTACATATTGGGCGTGTATTCCCCGTGTGGATTCCTGTGTACAAATGGAGAGGTGGATTGGGGGAAAAAGGGGGGGGGGGGGGGACTGCCATAGACAAGGGGATCGATCTGCAACGATAGACTGACTGACTGACTGACTGACTGACTGACTGGCTGGCTGGCTGACTGACTGACTGACTGACTGGCTGGCTGGCTGGCTGACTGTCTGACTGTCTGACTGACTGGCTGGCTGGCTGGCTGACTGTCTGACTGACTGACTGACTGACTGACTGACTGACTGACTGACTGACTGACTGACTGACTGACTGACTGACTGACTGACTGGCTGGCTGGCTGGCTGGCTGACTGACTGGCTGGCTGGCTGCTGGCTGGCTGGCTGGCTGGCTGGCTGGCTGACTGACTGACTGACTGACTGACTGACTGACTGACTGACTGACTGACTGACTGACTGACTGACTGACTGACTGACTGACTGGCTGGCTGGCTGGCTGACTGGCTGACTGACTGACTGACTGACTGACTGACTGACTGGCTGGCTGGCTGACTGTCTGACTGTCTGACTGTCTGACTGACTGGCTGGCTGGCTGGCTGGCTGGCTGACTAGCTGATTGGCTGGCTGACTGACTGGCTGACTGACTGGCTGACTGACCTACTGACTGACTGACTAACCTAACAGACTACGTATCTTTGCTGTCCACAGCCGAGCTACTGTTCCTGTTGTGGGGAGTGCGACTCTGTATCGTTGTGAGGAAGGCTCCATCAGAGTTCAATGAAAGCCGCTTCATTAGCTGGGCCATATACAACGAATTTTTACTCTCTTTATTCTTGAATGTTTCTATGTGAGTATGGAACGCCTGCAGTTAACTGTATGTTTCTGTACATTTATATTTTAGAGTAACGCTCGTTACCTCACTTACATTTTTTGCGTCGGTGTGTGTGTGTGTGTGTGGGGGGGGGGGGTGAGGTGGGTGGGTGGGTTTGGGGTGGGGGTGGGGTGATGGTGTGGGGTGGGTGTGTACAGTGGGTATGTGGGGTGGGTGTGAAATGTGTGTGTGTGTGTGCGTACGTGTATTCGTTTTCTCTTTCTCATGACATGTCCAAACAATGTAGAATATCTCTTTCTGATGTACGCAATCAGTTCTCCTGGTGAGTGTACCCAATCAGTTCTCCTGGTGAGTGTACACAACCAGTTCTCCTGGTGAATGTACGCAATCAGTTCTCCTGGTGAGTGTACACAATCAGTTCTCCTGGTGAATGTACGCAATCAGTTCTCCTGGTGAGTGTACGCAATCAGTTCTCCTTCCTGGTGAGTGTACTCAATCAGTTCTCCTGGTGAGTGTACCCAATCAGTTCTCCTGGTGAGTGTACACAATCAGTTCTCCTGGTGAGTGTACACAATCAGTTCTCCTGGTGAGTGTACTCAATCAGTTCTCCTGGTGAGTGTACGCAACCAGTTCTCCTGGTGAATGTACGCAATCAGTTCTCCTTGTGAGTGTACACAATCAGTTCTCCTGGTGAATGTACGCAATCAGTTCTCCTGGTGAGTGTACACAATCAGTTCTCCTGGTGAGTGTACACAATCAGTTCTCCTGGTGAGTGTACTCAATCAGTTCTCCTGGTGAGTGTACGCAACCAGTTCTCCTGGTGAATGTACGCAATCAGTTCTCCTGTTGAGTGTACGCAATCAGTTCTCCTTCCTGGTGAGTGTACGCAATCAGTTCTCCTGGTGAGTGTACCCAATCAGTTCTCCTGGTGAGTGTACCCAATCAGTTCTCCTGGTGAGTGTACACAATCAGTTCTCCTGGGGAGTGTACACAATCAGTTCTCCTGGTGAGTGTACTCAATCAGTTCTCCTGGTGAGTGTACTTAATCAGTTTTCCTTCCTTGTGAGTGTACGCAATCTCCTGGTGAGTGTACGCAATCAGTTCTTCTTCCTGGTGAATGTACGCAATCAGTTCTCCTGGTGAGTGTACGCAACCAGTTCTCCTGGTGAGTGTACTCAATCAGTTCTCCTGGTGAGTGTACGCAACCAGTTCTCCTGGTGAGTGTACTCAATCAGTTTTCCTTCCTTGTGAGTGTACGCAATCTCCTGGTGAGTGTACGCAATCAGTTCTTCTTCCTGGTGAATGTACGCAATCAGTTCTCCTGGTGAGTGTACACTATCAGTTCTCCTGGTGAGTGTACGCAACCAGTTCTCCTGGTGAGTGTACTCAATCAGTTCTCCTGGTGAGTGTACGCAATCAGTTCTCCTGGTGAGTGTACCCAATCAGTTCTCCTGGTGAGTGTACGCAACCAGTTCACCTGGTGAGTGTACGCAATCAGTTCTCCTGGTGAGTGTACACAATCAGTTCTCCTGGTGAGTGTACACAATCAGTTCTCCTGGTGAGTGTACGCAATCAGTTCTCCTGGTGAGTGTACACAATCAGTTCTCCTGGTGAGTGTACACAATCAGTTCTCCTGGTGAGTGTACTCAATCAGTTCTCCTGGTGAGTGTACTTAATCAGTTCTCCTGGTTAGTGTACGCAATCTCCTGGTGAGTGTACGCAATCAGTTCTTCTTCCTGGTGAATGTACGCAATCAGTTCTCCTGGTGAGTGTACGCAACCAGTTCTCCTGGTGAGTGTACTCAGTCAGTTCTCCTGGTGAGTGTACGCAACCAGTTCTCCTGGTGAGTGTACTCAATCAGTTTTCCTTCCTTGTGAGTGTACGCAATCTCCTGGTGAGTTTACGCAATCAGTTCTTCTTCCTGGTGAATGTACGCAATCAGTTCTTCTGGTGAGTGTACGCAATCAGTTCTTCTTCCTGGTGAATGTACGCAATCAGTTCTTCTGGTGAGTGTACACAATCAGTTCTCCTGGTGAGTGTACGCAATCAGTTCTCCTGGTGAGTGTACACAATCAGTTCTCCTGGTGAGTGTACGCAATCAGTTCTCCTGGTGAGTGTACGCAATCAGTTGTCTTAGTGAGTCTTTCCAGACATCTTCGCTACTCTTCTTATCAGTCGAGGCTGTCCTCATCATTCCTCATCATGTTTTCTTTAATAAACAATATAAAATAAAGAGAGAGAGAGAGAGAGAGAGAGAGAGAGAGAGAGAGAGAGAGAGAGAGAGAGAGAGAGAGAGAGAGAGAGAGAGAGAGAGAGAGGTAAATAAATAAAATATATTTAAAGAAGCTGTCATTAAAAGTGTTTAAAAGGGGTGGGGGAAAAAACATATCTTGTAAGTTTGTAGACACATGAGATTCAATAATCATCTTTACAGAATTCGTCTACAGTGTGATATTACGACTAATAACCATCCTGTAATGAAATGTTCTCAACCCTATCAAAAAGCGGCAGCTTGTGCAAGTGACCCAAACACTTTTATCGACTTATGGTGAAATGGGTACAGGGAAATATTTCGGGATGTGATGGCGGATGTGGTAATTTGTATGGCATTGTGCTTTCGGTCTAATAATGTGGGACTAGTCGGTCAGTGTTAAATCTCAGATGTGCTTACATCGGATTAACACCCCAGGGATGAGAATCAGACTCGAGCAAATCTCAGAAACCCATATCAACTGTTTAAGACATTACATAATGTCATCAGTAATGATTGTCGCTATTTTAAACGGAAATTATTTCAAGAAAAAAAAAAGTATTTAATAGAAATACACGTATGCGGTAAAAAAAAATATCTAGAAAATCTTTGATAAATGTTAGTACACTTTGATGTGTCAGCCACATGTAACTCTAATGATATTAAGATGGTCTTCAATCTCTTGGCCTATCTTCTGAACCGAGTCCACACTTACAGATGCATTAGCTGAGCGACTCTTTGTTTGAAGTGCCGGATGTTCCTTACCTTGTATCTTCTCAGCTCCGAGTTAGGCCTCGAGAACACACAAAGTTACTCGAAACTTTCAATTGTTATGAACATTTAAGACGTCCCACTTGTAAATTATTTGAATGCTTCCTTTATAATGACCGTTTAAAATTCCAGCAACGATTCTCCATGACCTAGAATTTTAAAACCCATACGGTTACAAATGAAGCTGAAGTGCAATGTGCGGCTTGGCGTATGAGTGAGTGAGTGACGAGCAACCGCACCAGAACTGCGCAACCAGCAATGAACACCCGGTGACACAAAGTGCCACAATTCGGATGAGAATCACCCGGGTACACGTCCAAGAAGCCTCATGCAACTGTTAGGCTATGTTATGGTCCCCTACAGTCAGGCTGGAGTTTGAAAATAACAAACAGTTGCGTCATCTGTTGGGGCCCAGTTTTATTGGCGTATGTGTATTTGGTGATGACGCTATATTCCCACTACTTGTTTGTATCCTTCAACCATGTATTTGTTTCGTTGTGTTATTTCACGCCAGCTTGTTTTTTTCTTTTCAGGATATTTTTAAGGGATCCATTCCCCACAAATCCCGACCTGATATATCTGGTGCTATTTATCCACATCCAGCTGACGACAACTGTCACGTTAGCGTTTCTCTTTGGCTCCAAGGTAAGTTAGCTCATCTTTTCATCATTTTTTTTTACCTCCTATGTGCTCTAGTCAGACCGGAAGCTAAACAATGAAACATGGCTGTCGAAATTTGGGACCACACTCATAGGGTATCATTGACTTTGCTAGCTGCTGGACCAGAGAATCTAATTCCCACCCGCCCCCAACACCGCCCCTTTTTTCCATTCTCAGCCTCTGATTTTGTAGGATTGCAATCCGTACGATTGACAGCGGATGACTCAAAAAGCGGCTATTTGGATGGTAATAGAAACGGTGGTCCCAGAAACACTACCCAATCCTGTTACGCATTTATATGAGTGTAAAACACGGTTACATAATAACCTGCAGGTGTAAGGAGGGGGAAGTAAGCTCCTGAGGAATTATTGTAAGTAAGGCTGTTCCCCACATCTGGACCAGGTCAGCAAACTTATAAGTTAAACGGTGGAGCTAGGATTTCAACAAGCTTTCCATCTGGGCAACATCAGCAAACCAGCAAGTTTCAATAGCAGACCCAGTATTATAAAAAGTCCACCATATGGGTCCAGTCAGCAACCCTACAAGTTACACTGGTGCACATAGGAATACAAGAAGTCCACCATATGGGTCCAGTCAGCAACCCTGCAAGTTACACTGGTGCACATAGGTATACACGGTATACAAGAAGTCCACCATATGGGTCCAGTCAGCAACCCTAGAAGTTACACTGGTGCACATAGGTATACAAGAATTCCACCATATGGGTCCAGTCAGCAACCCTACAAGTTACACTGGTGCACATAGGTATATAAGAAGTCCACCATATGGGTCCAGTCAGCAACCCTACAAGTTACACTGGTGCACATAGGAATACAAGAAGTCCACCATATGGGTCCAGTCAGCAACCCTACAAGTTACACTGGTGCACATAGGTATATAAGAAGTCCACCATATGGGTCCAGTCAGCAACCCTACAAGTTACACTGGTGCACATAGGAATACAAGAAGTCTACCATATTGGTCCACTCAGCAAGTTACACTGCTGGACCAAGGAATACAAGAAGTCCCCCCCCCCCCCTATTCGGTCCAGTCAGCATCCCTGCAAGTTACACTGGTTCACCAAGGATACATAGTCCTGCACCTGCACTCATATCACTAAAAGTCATTATCGTAATAATTTACTCGTATTTTCCTTCCTTCTGTCTACATGTTTGTAACTTATATTTAAAGTTCTCAAATCGTGCATCTGCCTGTCTGGTCTGTCTGGTCTGTCTGGTCTGTCTGTCTGGTCTGTCTGTCTGTCTGTCTGGTCTGTCTGTCTGGTCTGTCTGCTGGTCTGTCTGCTGGTCTGGTCTGGTCTGGTCTGGTTGTCTGTCTGTCTGTGACTGGTCTGGTCTGGTCTGGTCTGGTCTGTCTGTCTGTGGGAAAACTGTATATTGCTTTCTACTTGTGTAGTTAAAGATTGACAACAAAATGGTCCAAATCAGATCACAACGTTGCAAGGGAGATTATCACAAATATATGTATAACCATCAGAATTGTCTACCATGTAACAAGCACTTCTAAATGCATGTAGTGACCAATTGAGTTTAGGTGCCGCATTTAGGGATAGGGGGTGGGGGAAACGGCTCAACGATTCATATTATCCAAGGGGGCCCTCATGGAATCTATGCATTGGCTACGTAAGCAATAATAATAATTCTGTGACGAATGGCACACATATATAATAGTATTTTAAGACTAGTCTGACAGATGAAAACAAATAAATACATGAACAAGAAATGTCTACCCGCGGGGGCTTACCAGGCTTGACATTGTTTTGAGGATGTGTAACCATAAGTTATCGCTTTGTGAGATGAAATTTTTCATAAATTTGAAGCCCCACCCTGGTTCCTGCCAGGGGCCGCAATATAGCCCGGTTATAAATATGGTCTAATGGCTGAACGCGGTTTCTGTGACCTCTCCGCGGGTGATCATCATCGACATTGTGGCTTTTTGTGTCATCGGGTGCTTATCGCTTGTATGAGTCCTGGTGGGGTAGGAAAGTCAGCCAGTCAGTCTGAGGATGTTGGGTTCTAGAGTCCTAAACTCCCAGGTTCCACACTGGTCAATTCTATAATCGCTATGATCCTATCTTCAAAAATAATTAATTCATGTCTGTTTCTAAGGCCTACTTGGTATACAAGTACCACGGCAAGAGCCACGAGCAGACCAACTCGACCACATTAAGTAGAAACTCCAAGTACGTCATGGGGCCCCGGCCCCCAAGCATGACCTCTAATGCTGTGGGGAAGAACGGTTACAGCACGGGAGAAGAGGAGGAGTATGAAAGTTTCCTTGAAAAAGACATTCAGGTAACAAACATTCACCGGGTTGTTTTCTCGTCCTGTGTTTGGCACTTTGTTGACAACTTTGTTGATCATTATATAGATATGTATAAGAACAG
>CAJHNH020005080.1:12500-26256 GCA_905116865.2 Candidula unifasciata | reverse complement strand
ATGTCAATCCATTTGTTTTCAAACAGTGCAAAGCACCTGTTATGAGTTCCTGGTCTTGGTAAACTCAATCCCTGTTTCTCATTCATTGTGATGTGAACCCATGTGGTTAAAATGAGAATATTGTGAAATATGACTGTGTATGTCTGTGTGTGTAAGCATGTTAACCCTTTAAAGGAGTACTAGTGTGCAGACATCAGAACAATTTACACTGAGGAATGTCCTTTCTTTTTGTGTGATGTAAACTCTTGTTCTTGAGAGCTTTTATGAAACTGGTTTCCTAAATATTTTCCCATCAGGATTATGAACCATGTTCTGTATACATTCCCATTCTATACCAATAGAATGTGAACACCTGTTACTATCCTACTCCATTTGTATGTGTGTAGTGTAACAGTTTAAAGACTGGAGGTATTGTTGTCTCCAGTTAGAACCTTCCTGACTGTTTGTATAAGGACTGTTCTATTGTTCTAGTTCCAGATGGTACATACAGGTGGGAGTCCAGAAGTAGATCCTAAGCTTAGCCGCAGATACCCGATTGTCCGGACTGGACTGGAAGATTCGGCCTGCCTGATGTGTCACCGAGGCTTAGCCAGAAGCTCACCTAAGCTACAGCTAAGATTTAACTAACCTACCTTGAATAACAGGATTTTATATCCACAGCCATTTTATTTAGTTATCATTTGAATTTTCAAAATAAATGTAGTTTTAATGTTCTTACAGTTTTCTGAAGTTTCATTTTAACTGTAAGTGTGTCAGTGAACAAAAGCTAGTGTAATTTAAATACATTTAAATATACAATTAATTACAGTAGGGAATAAGATGTGGGCAAACCCCAAATCCTCTAATTTAACCAGCAAGGCTGGGGGTAATAAAAACCCCTATTAAGATTTACTGTTTGTTGTTCCCTATGTAAAGTGCACATAGTGCATTCGCTAGTTAAAGCGAAGTTACCCACCACACCCTCTATGTCTATTTCTGAGAAAGATAAGATTCCTGTTGCCTTGCATTACTTTGCGGATTAATCTCTGAGGAAAAAAAACCATACATAAATGTTTACAAGTTTATATATATATATATATATATATATATATATATATATATATATATCTATATATATACATATATATATATATATATATATGTATGTATGTATGTATGTATGTATACATGTGTGTGTGTGTGCATATATATATGTGTGTGTGTTACACACACACAACAGGCATCCCTGTGGCTGCACGTTTTCATGTTTACCCAATATCCTGAAATTTGAGTCACAATTGAGGGTGGGTTTTTCAAATGACTGAACATAACTCCAGTTCGACCCGGGCTAAAATAAGTACCAGAAAATGTATGTGAAGTGAAGGCGGCTCGGCGTGCTGCTGACCGTATCAGCCACCGAGTGCTGATCCGTTTCAAATATATGAGTCTAACATCATATGCCAGATGAGCCACTTGGTTTGAAAGGCTCCTTTGCTTCATTTACTGAACAGCTGTTTGCACTAGAACCCACAGGGGCATAGGACAAAATTCTAGGAGGAAAAACACACACACACACACACACTCACACCCACATACCCACCTACACCCACACACACCCCCCACACACACACACACCCCCCACACACACACACGAAGGGAGCTAGAGACCGACCAGGAAGGACACAGAGGGAGCTGATTGCAATAGCGAAGGTTAGAACCATTTGGCTTGAGATGGTTGAAGTCCTATATTTCACTTCAGGATAAAAGGCATAAAAAGGAACAAAATTAAGTGGCACAGGTTCCTCACTCTAATGCTTTTTTTTAAAGAACGAAAGTGTTTAACAAAAAAAAAAAAAAACGCCTTTAATCAACCAGATCTCTAAAATGCAGGCTGGCTTTAAAGGACCTACAACTCTGTATTAGAACTGCTGCTAGCTCGCTAGTTCTCGATATTGTCCCCCCTCTTGTATCGTTGTGTGCCTGTCTTCAACTTTTCTCCGATATGTAGACAAAAAGGCCTGCTGGTCAGTGTAAAACTTCTTTGGTCAGCCCAGTAATCCACTTTATGTGAATGTATTTCAGCTAAAAGTATCAGTGTTCCTTTCTTTACTGCATTTTTATTTATTTCTGATAGAAACAAATGGACACACGCCAGGCAATAAACTATGCAATTCATTATTTTTGCTATTTTGTGTTTCAAATTGGTCTCATCTTTTAACATTGATTTCATCCTGTTTTTAGTGGAAAAATAAATGAATAAATAAACACATTAACGTACTTAGTTTGTGACGACTGCATAAGCCATGCTGTTCTATACTTTCATATTTCCAGGCTTAAAACCGTTCTGCACGTCCAAAATAAACAGTATTACGAAAGACGTCGAACATCGTTAACACAATCTTTCAATCAATCTGTCTGTCCCCTTAGGGATGCTACCTGGAGGCTTACCATACCATCCTGGCATTTAAAACGGCAGACAGCAGACTAACAAGACAGACCCTAGATACCCCGTTTACTCTCCGGGTTTTGAGGTTTTGAATAAAGGATCAACATCATGGCATACGGGTGTATCCCATAAGTGCTCCGTTCTTCTTATAACTCAAGTCTTGAGTCCGAAGAAGCTCAGCACAATGCACAAGCTATGTAGCACCGGCGAGGATCCTGAAATACTTTGGGTAGATTTTTAACTTCAAATTTTGCCCGGGCAGCGCTGTTAAGCTACTTTTTTCGATTTCACACTTCCAAGGGATATTATTTACGTGCGTAACAATGCACACGGGCGTCCGATCTCACTACCCAGAGACCAGGAGGGATTACTAAAAGTCCCAAGTCCATTGGAAAAATTCCAGCCCTTACCGGGGATTGAACACGGAAGCTCTAGCGCTGGAGGCGGACACTATGCCTCGAGACCATGCAGTCCCCTTACCTTCAAACTTCAAACTACCCTTCAAAGAAGTTATAATTAGTGCACCCGTAGCTACTAAACCTGGCAGATCTCACATGCAATCACACGCTGGTAAGGACGTCGTAAAAATAGTTAACCTCACATTGTTTACATAGACGCATTCACAGCAAGGTCACGGAATATACTTGCGATAAAGATTGCTTGGTTCACAGTACTAACAATATGTAGTAATCTCTTGTTTCCCGGTATTTAATCTATTTTTTAATGTGTTATCTGGTCTGTTCCTTTTCGTTGAATTGGCTTTTTCCTTTTTCTTTTGTCACTTCTTCGTACCTTATTTGGGTGGGGGGGGGAGGGGGGTTTCCGGGGAAGGGGGAGGTGTGGTCTCGACGCATGGTTTCGAGTGTTAGAGGTACCGGGTTCAATCCCCGGTAAAGGCTGGGATTTTTTCACCTGGACTTGGACTTCTAGTAATTTACCCTGGTCTCTGGGTAGTGAGATCTGACGCTCGTGTGTATTGTTGCGCACGCAAAACATCCTTTGGCAGTTGGAAACCCAAAAGAGTAGCCTAACGGCGCTGTCAGTGCAAAAAATATTAAAAATCTATCCAGTGTATCTCAGGATCCTCGCCGGTGCTACAGAGCCTGTGCTGAGCTTCTTCGGACTCAGACTTGAGTTTGAAGAAAAATTGTGCACTTATGGGTTACTACCCGTGTGCCATGATGTTGATCGTTGTTCAAACCTCAAACCTCTTTGTAACCTATAACACATTATAAGGGTTTTTACTCAATATCTGAAAAACAAAGTCGCATCTTTTAAACTGAAAGGCGGTTCTTATCGTGAAATTGTCCGCACGACGAGAGTTACTTCCCGTACCATATATGCAGCGGCTTGTCACACGCACTGTAATATGTTGTGGGTTTTATGTTTTCCTTATTGTCAACGGTTCAACCATTTCCTCTTTCTGTCGCCGCTTATTTGCGAGATTTTACGCTCGTTGCGCGACGGTTAGTGAGTTGCGAAACTAGGATGTTTTTGTATTTCTACTTTCTTTGCCGGTCGCTTCCTGTTCTGGGGCGAAAGCCACCGGCAAGGAACGCATAAATACAAAAATATCATAGAAGCAGCGCTTCCCTCTGGGATACTTCTTACTTGTACACAGGCGCATTGGCGCCTCAGAGAGACTCACAACAACATAACCCCCCCCCCCTCTCCCCCCCCCACACCCCACAAACATTGTATACAGCGAGCGAACGCCGAAAGAAGCCAAATCATAACACTCCCATTACATAGGACAGGTCCCGTGACCGGCCGCTTAATGAATGTGAAGGGAAGTAACTCTCGCCGTGCGGAAACTATTGTGACAAGTTCCTGAAAGGCTGCAGAAAAAATTCTGAGTATACCATGGATCAAGTAAAAGAAAAAATAGACATCTTGCAAGACCTGAATATGAATGCAAATTCTCTCAAAAACAACACTTTGACGAAAATTAAGGCATTTGACCATGTTAATTAGACAATAAAGAATGTTGAAAAGAGGGGCGGGGGGGGGGGTTGTGTCGGGAAAACGAGCAGAGGTCGACCTCCGCGTAGGTGGCCAAGGGTATACAAAGATTACGGCTGCTGGTTTCAGTGATTGGTTGGACTGGTTACTAGAACTTTACAGATTCCCGCAGCCGCAGACACTGAGCTAGAGACACAGATAGATCAGCATTTAAGCTCTAAAGACATCATCATTTACACATATGGTCTATGAAGCGCCGGGTCAAGGTCAGCAGGGAAACGCACATCACGAAGGATAGGGGAAAAAAAGAAGAGGATAGTGGCGCTTACCCAGCAACTACGTCAAGAATGTCCAAAAGAGGTAACCACTGCTTCCAGAGCACTAGCATGGGCAGCAGAACAAGCGCTCACTCAAGCCGTAATCCTAGTCATGCTTCGGAAAATCGCAGCAGGCAGTATACGTTCTGAGAGTGTAGAAAACCTTCGGGAATCACACTTATCCTCCCTCACCTGGATCTTTACGTCTGGCCATGCCGGTGTGATAGGTAATAAACGAGCAGACCGTCTAACAATCAATGCACCAATGAATGTGCAAAGAAGCATGGACAGAGCAGATATCATAAACGCTGCACGGACTAGATTAATGGATAATAACGAATCTCTGACACAATTACATTTGCGTGTCATGGGAGTAAAGCAAGGTTAAGCGCGTTTGTACATCCTTCGAGGCCAAGATATGAGATAATATAACCCGCTCCAAACGGGAACAGTCAGTAGGGGTACACTGGAGTGGCTGCTGCATCTGAGGACTGAGCGCACATGGGAATGCCCAATGTGCAGTGACGTCCATTAGGATTACATAACAATTACCCTTATATTTGTCCCAGGGCAGGCAGATGTTGTTGTTAATGAGGTGTGTGCTGAGTGATTCTATGAGCACGGTCCGGTGGGTGGAGACAGACTCGTTACGCAGACATTGGATTGACTCATTGCAAATTTCTCTGTGTGTGCAGTTACCTTCAGGATAGGCAGGTGTTGTTGGCAATGAAAGAGTTGAATGACTGGCAGTTTCTGCATTAATTGCAGATGGTCGGCCCATGGATCATGTCAATGCCTATTGAAAAATAGGACGCTCCGAGAATTTTGGAAGCAATATGTCCACATCACTGCTAAGAATACGAGAATTGGGAGTAAAGATCGACACAGCCAAGCATGAGAAGCACACCGGGCGAAGTCTTGTTAACCAGCATAGGACTAGCACTATTAACCGCACGACTGTGGTGAATATGTTGAAGGGGGATCTGAGCACCTATGGATGTGTCTGGCGTGCTGTGAAGATTTTTTTTTAAATATCCAGAAACCATGAGTTGTTACTATATATATACTATGGTACTACGTTATTATGGATAAATCAATCCTTCGACCTTGATTCCATGATAGATATTGTAAATCCGGGAGACATGGGCTTCTCAGCCTCTCGCTAGGCGTGAACCCGGACCACATGGAGTTGGTCACCCGGGGACCGATAAGTTGGTTTAACCAACTGAGCTAGCGTGTCGGGCAATAAGTAAAGTAGGGGACACTTTTCCACGCCTTTGGGCATATATGGCATATAGGGCTAGACCTATATTTTTATAGACCAATTGGCACAAGATGGGTGATGTGGTCAGCATCACGCCGGCCGCCTCTACTTCCCGGGACTGCACCCGGTACCCACTCAAGGCTGGGTCGACCTGGGAGTGCCAGGCAATGTTGTGAAAAAAATCCAACGTAACAGTCTGACAAGGGAGATAACCCTTCACGTTTGACAAAAGCAACAAGGATCACAGACTAGTCTCCCCTAGTAATGGTAGACTACTTCCGAAATTTAATTCCCAAGATGGCGTCAAATAAACGAAAGCAAGATGAAAAACATCTTAAAATGTTGCGGGAAATGGTCTCACTGCCCAGCAACAAACAGTGCTTTGACTGCCATCAGCGCGGCCCCACATACGTAAACATGACCATCGGTTCTTTTGTGTGTACATCGTGCAGTGGCATTTTGTGAGTTATTTACGTTTTACTTTTCTACTTTGCACCAGCCAGTTTTGTGGGGTTCAATTAATAATTCGAATAATTCATGTATTTGAATTTGATCGTGATTTTCCCTTGTATTTAGTTAATTTAGTATTTGTAATAACAATAACACTAATAAAAGAACTTTAAGTTTCATGTAATGTGGTGTAATATACACTGTTGATACCCTAAATTGCAGCAGCCTGGGAGATAGTTATAGTAACTATTACTATATTATTATTATCAATCAATCATAGTTCAGTTAAGTTAGGTCTTTTTTTCCTAAAAGAAAACAAAGCGCTGGTAGTAGTACGGTACTCACCTGCACCATATCATCATGTCTAAGTTAAGGTGTGGTACTCACGACGAAGTGTCTATTCACAGCAAAATTAAACACTGATGCCAAATCAAAATGGTGCTGGTACTGTGAAGGGTGGAACGCCAGAAAATGTAAAAACACTCATATGTTTAGGATGTGTGTACTACTGTTTAGGATATGTGTACCACTGTTTAGGATGTGTGTACCACTGTTTAGGATATGTGTACCATTGTTTAGGCTATGTGTACCATTGTTTAGGATGTCTGTACCACTGTTTAGGATATGTGTACCACTGTTTAGAATGTGTGTACCACTGTTTAGGATATGTGTACCACTGTTTAGGATGTGTGTACCACTGTTTAGGATGCATGTACCACTGTTTAGGCTGTGTGTACCACTGTTTAGGCTATGTGTACCACTGTTTAGGCAATGTGTACCACTGTTTAGGATGTGTGTACCACTGTTTAGGATGTGTTTTCCACTGTTTAGGATATGTATACCACTGTTTAGGATGTGTGTACTACTGTTTAGGATGTGTGTACCACTGTTTAGGATATGTGTACCACTGTTTAGGATATGTGTACCACTGTTTAGTCTATGTGTACCAAATGTTGAATTAAGAATTGACATCACAGCACTCAGGACACTCCCATAAGCGCTCCATCCCCATCTTTAGCAGCAAGCAAAGAGTTAATATTCCGATGGTACCAGTAACAGTCTGTTTGTATATCCATCTCGCTTCTCCCCCGAGCGTCGGCCAGATCCCCTTGTAACTCCTCGCAGTACCATTCTCCTCAGACCGTTATGATCTGTCTGTTCCTCGGCACTGTTCACTTGCTCCCAGAGGGCCCTCACAATATCCAGCTTGTCATATATCAGTTCACCACCAAGTGGTGCAGAACCGGCCAGTCTATTCGCCTGCTTATTTCCCAACACGCCGGCATAACCTGGAGAAAATATCCAAAGGATGCTAACTACCTGGGACCTCTGAAGTGATGCTTGCCACTCTGCACGGAGCATGCCTGTCTCCACAATGATAAACTGTTTGATGTGATCAGTCCAGCAACAATTGAGTGGAAAGATGGCCTGTTTTCAGTAGTATTGAGAGACCTAGCTAACATGTCTGGCGATAGACCTCAGTGGATTGTGCTAGACAGATATTCACCCTATATGTGTACCCCATTTTAGGATATTTGTACCACTGTTTAGGATTTGTGTACCATTGAGAAAAATCCTAAGGGCATAGGATAATAATATTAGTCATCATTCTTAACACACACCCCCCCCCCCCCCCCCCCCCCCCCACCACCACCACCACCACTGAAAACAATCTAATATTTTGAAAACTGTCACAGTTTTGGTTACTAGTAGCCTAAAATTGGTATTAAGTAATTTATTGATGTTACCAGCTATGTGAAATATGGGATGAGCACCACATACCCAGTGGTGTCAACTAAGTTGACCATTCGTCCTGATTTTTAGAATTTGGGACAGACCTAAAATCAGATCTTATGTCCTGTTTAATTTTTAAAGAGCTAATTTTACTCTCAAATGTTTGTCCCCTACTAAAAACATCCAGGGAAAGTCACCATAAATTTTAAAGAGCTCATTTTACTCTCAAATGTTTGTCCTCTTAAAATATCCAGGGAAAATAGTCATACCTTTTTAAAAGCTAATTTTACTTGTAAATGGTTGTCCCCAAAAAACATTCAAGAAAAAAATGGTCATTTTAGTCAAAACCCTTTTACGAACATACATGGTGAAGTGGTCATGATACACAAGCTTATCTTCTCACTTTAACTTCGAATGAAATCTTTGATAATGTCATTGTAATACACATATTAGCTAAGCAATCTTGCTGTTCATCTCTTTGTCTCTTCCTTCTATTTTTTTTTCCATCAAGCTTGCCATTGTCACTGCATCTTCAAGATTACTGCTCATAATGTGCCAGTTTTCTGTGTATAAGATGTTGCTGTTAGCTTGTCAACTTTTGGTGGGCTACTGACGGAGGAGATGGAGCATGTGTGGAAATGTCTCAAATGCACTGATACCAATTCTTGATTCATTCATTGAATTTATTCATTCATGCTTGACACCTGTTGTATTCTGGGTTGGCCTATGTCATTTATGTTTTAAAAATCGGTGCCAATCTTGACTCATGTCCAACTGCATTGTTTTTTAAAAGAAACCATTCGAAATTCATCATATTGTCCATTCCGCCATTTTATCTTCTTGATTCCTCCTTGTAAAAAAGAGGTACTTCCCCATGTTGGTTTGGAGCAGGGGTGTGAATAGGCCCAGTGACCTCTAACAAGCATGTCATAAAAGGAGACCAAGTAGGAGTTTCCTGAAATCAGATATGTTGGACCGAAAGGTGCCAATATCACAGCCTGGCTGCAAATACAAAGTTAACGGTTAAAGTCAAGAGTATCTACTCCATTGCACCAGGTTTAATCCTATTTGCCTCAGCCTCTCTCTGCAGAATGGCTAGCCATCTTCTGAGAGCATTATTGCACAGAACAAAAAAGAACACCATTGCTCTGGTAACAATCCCCTGTACACATTGCACTCATGAACCAAATGGCACAGCTGTGAAATGAACCCACGTCTTTCAGAACACAAGGCTAACCTGCTTGGCTACTTCATCACAGAAATAGAAGGAGAAGATAACAGGTACACCAAATCAGTCAAATTGGTCTGTGTGCTGTATATCTTTATTCATGTGTACAATGTTTCATTTCTTGCACTTGTTGATCCACAGACGAGGACTGAACCCACCTCATCGAGTCAAGTCTATATCTATGGCCAGCTTCACTCCAGAAGAAATGGAACTTTTAAAATGTCATGGCAATGAGGTGAGTGTGTCCTAATTATTGTGTGCTTAGAGGACATGCTTCACAGTCTTCAGAATACCAGAGGTCAATTTCTGTGGCAAGCAGTTTAAGATGAGACTGCTGTTATAGCTTTTGAATACATTTTTTTGTTAAAGGAAGGGGTTGAAAAGGGGGGGGGGGGGGGTGAGAGTAATAATTTAACACCTACAATGTTATAAACTATGATGAAGTGAAAGGTATTTTAGCCATGGAGAGAATGGTAATGGAGGGGACAATTTCTGGACAATGGGACATAGGGACACCTGTGTGAATGTGGATACAAAACATTGAAGGTGCTTGGCTATGAAAGTACATAGGGCTGGAGAATTTTCTAGAGAAAAGGTGACTTTCAGGAATGCCCTGATGAGAGGTACGTTCTATAAAGAACCTCATGATTGATGATGAAAGCAAAAAGTGAAACAATTCTTTTGTGAAAAAAAACAGCAGCCCCAAAAAAAAAATACTAGGAATTCTTGGAATGTCACAGTGTTCAAGAGTAATGACACATAAGTTTAATATGAAGTGAACACGTGGTTTAGAAAGCAGATTTGGGAGGACTGAAAAAATGATATAACAAGTACATCAATGTTGGCGGAAATTATGTTAAAAAACAAAGGGACCGTGTCTGTATAAAAATAAGTAGTTTTTAAAATGTTATCGTCTTTTCTTTCTTTTTTTTTTTTTTCAAACAACTATTTGTGACTTACTTTTTGACTTCTCGTATATTTGGGTTTCTAGCCAAAATGGCTAGCTGGCCACTGGCGCTCTGAAAAATTATGTTTTTCTGGCTAGGTTTTGCTGATGCAAATTTCCCGTTTCTGGACTGGGAATTTCAAAGGTTTTGTTGCCTAGCTACTGACTTGAGTGCTTGGTGTGACACTATGAGCTATGGTGAATGTTTTTATTTATGTTGTGCCTGTGGTATGTTGTTGAATGCACTAAAATTGCAGATTTGAATACAGTGCTGGTTTCCTGATTGACCATTTATGCCCATAGTTGGCTGCAATTCTGCTGTGAAAACGTTAGTGTTAGCACATCTGGCAGCTGCATTTTGATTTTTTACTTTCGTTTGCAAGCTTCAAAATGTTAATGGGATTAACAAATTTTTCACTAGTTTTCAAATGGGACAGTGAAGTATATTGGCACTGGTGGCATGTGATGATTGACAGGCATGTTGTGTGAGTTTGTTTTATGACAGGCACAGTTGTCATTTGATGATTGACAGAGAGGTCATTTGATGATTGACACACATGTTGTGTGAGTTTGTTTTATGACAGGCACAGTTGTCATTTGATGATTGACAGAGAGGTCATTTGATGATTGACACACGTGTTGTGTGAGTTTGTTTTATGACAGGCACAGTTGTCATTTGATGATTGACAGAGAGGTCATTTGATGATTGACACACATGTTGTGTGAGTTTGTTTTATGACAGGCACAGTTGTCATTTGATGATTGACAGAGAGGTCATTTGATGATTGACACACATGTTGTGTGAGTTTGTTTTATGACAGGCACAGTTGTCATTTGATGATTGACAGAGAGGTCATTTGATGATTGACACACATGTTGTGTGAGTTTGTTTTATGACAGGCACAGTTGTCATTTGATGATTGACAGAGAGGTCATTTGATGATTGACACACGTGTTGTGTGAGTTTGTTTCATGATAGGCACAGTTGTCCTTTGATGATTGACAGAGAGGTCATTTGATAATTGCCACACGTGTTGTGTGAGTTTGTTTCATTATAGGCACACTTGTCATTTGATGATTGACACACATGTTGTGTGAGTTTGTTTTATGACAGGCACAGTTGTCATTTGATGATTGACAGAGAGGTCATTTGATGATTGACACACATGTTGTGTGAGTTTGTTTTATGACAGGCACAGTTGTCATTTGATGATTGACAGAGAGGTCATTTGATGATTGACACACGTGTTGTGTGAGTTTGTTTCATGATAGGCACAGTTGTCCTTTGATGATTGACAGAGAGGTCATTTGATGATTGCCACACGTGTTGTGCGAGTTTGTTTCATGATAGGCACAGTTGTCATTTGATGATTGACACACGTGTTGTGTGAGTTTGTTTCATGATAGGCACAGTTGTCATTTGATGATTGACAGAGTGGTCATTTGATGATTGACACACATGTTGTGTGAGTTTGTTTCATGACAGGCACAGTTGTCATTTGATGATTGACAGAGTGGTCATTTGATGATTGATGCATGTGTTGTGTGAGTTTGTTTCATGATAGGCACAGTTGTCATTTGATAATTGACACGCATGTTGTGTGAGTTTGTTTCATGATAGGCACAGTTGTCATTTGATGATTTACGGAGAAGTCATTTGATAATTGACACGCATGTTGTGTGAGTTTGTTTCATGATAGGCACAGTTGTCATTTGATGATTGACAGAGAGGTCATTTGATGATTGACGCATGTGTTGTGTGAGTTTGTTTCATGATAGGCACAGTTGTCATTTGATAATTGACACGCATGTTGTGTGAGTTTGTTTCATGATAGGCACAGTTGTCATTTGATGATTGACACGCATGTTGTGTGAGTTTGTTTCATGATAGGCACAGTTGTCATTTGATAATTGACACGCATGTTGTGTGAGTTTGTTTCATGATAGGCACAGTTGTCATTTGATGATTGACACGCATGTTGTGTGAGTTTGTTTCATGATAGGCACAGTTGTCATTTGATAATTGACACGCATGTTGTGTGAGTTTGTTTCATGATAGGCACAGTTGTCATTTGATGATTGACACGCATGTTGTGTGAGTTTGTTTCATGATAGGCACAGTTGTCATTTGATAATTGACACGCATGTTGTGTGAGTTTGTTTCATGATAGGCACAGTTGTCATTTGATGTTCGACAGTTGCCATTTGATTATTGACATGCAATTTGTGGTGGTTTGACGTAGCTGGTGTGTGTGTGTGTGTGTGTAGTTTTAATGTTCCCTTCATTTCATTGATATCACATTGAACCTGATTTCCCAAACACTGTTGAATGGTTGTAACTAACAGTTGTAAATTGCTTCTTGCTTCTGTGGCCACCCCGACCGTAGACACATCGTGCTGTTTGTAGAGTTTCTCTGATGTTATCTTTCCAACTTGTTCTTGGTCTGCCTCGTGATCTACGATATTTCTCTCTGTTAGTGTATGAGTTGTATGGTATAGCGTCACAAGGCATTCTCCCTAAGTGAGCCAACCATTTTATTCGTTGTCTTTGCAACTAAATACAGAATTAGTACTGTGTCTCTTATGACCTTATTTCGGATTTATCGTTACTGGACCCTCCGGCAACCCTTCTCGGAATCCCATGTCTTTGGTTACTGGTCCCTTCTGCAACCCTTCTCGGAATCCCATGTCTTTGGTTACTGGTCCCTTCTGCAACCCTTCTCGGAATCCCATGTCTTTGGTTACTGGTCCCTTCTGCAACCCTTCTCGGAATCCCATGTCTTTGGTTACTGGTCCCTTCTGCAACCCTTCTCGGAATCCCATGTCTTTGGTTACTGGTCCCTTCTGCAACCCTTCTCGGAATCCCATGTCTTTGGTTACTGGTCCCTTCTGCAACCCTTCTCGGAATCCCATGTCTTTGGTTACTGGTCCCTCCGGCAACCCTTCTCGGAATCCCATGTCTTTGGTTACTGGTCCCTTCTGCAACCCTTCTCGGAATCCCATGTCTTTGGTTACTGGTCCCTTCTGCAACCCTTCTCGGAATCCCATGTCTTTGGTTACTGGTCCCTTCTGCAACCCTTCTCAGAATCCCATGTCTTTGGTTACTGGTCCCTTCTGCAACCCTTCTCGGAATCCCATGTCTTTGGTTACTGGTCCCTTCTGCAACCCTTCTCGGAATCCCATGTCTTTGGTTACTGGTCCCTTCTGCAACCCTTCTCGGAATCCCATGTCTTTGGTTACTGGTCCCTTCTGCAACCCTTCTCGGAATCCCATGTCTTTGGTTACTGGTCCCTCCGGCAACCCTTCTCGGAATCCCATGTCTTTGGTTACTGGTCCCTTCTGCAACCCTTCTCGGAATCCCATGTCTTTGGTTACTGGTCCCTTCTGCAACCCTTCTCGGAATCCCATGTCTTTGGTTACTGGTCCCTTC
>CAJHNH020005080.1:0-7500 GCA_905116865.2 Candidula unifasciata | reverse complement strand
TCACGAATAGTCCTTTGTTCTATTAGTGGTGTCACACATTTGTTGTTGATGCAGTGCCTGTTATTTCAGGTTAAAAAAAAATAGCATTACTGAGTACAGTGAAGACAGTGGTACCTCGACGAACAAACTTAATTCGTTTTTAACTGTGGTTCGTATCTTTAAGTGTTCATATCTTAAAGTGTTCGTATCTTGAAGGGTTCCTATCTTGAAGTGTTCATATCTTGAATAATATCTCGAAACATCATTTCTCATTACATTTAATGGGAAAATAATTAATTCGTTCTCTTTCTTAAAATAATAATAAAAATATTAAAAATCAAATAATACAAAAACAGAAAATGCACCCAAAAAAATGGATAAAGTGTGAAGAGAAAAACTGGCAGGCAATAAATATGCCTTTTTTTATAACATTATAAATTGTTATTTTGCAAATCTTTGTTTTGGTTTTACATAATATATAAGTGTGTAGTGTTAAAATTACCTTCTTTAAACTGTAAGAACAACCACAACAAAACAAAAACAACAAAAATGCCTGTCATCAGTTGTCATCGGTGGCTTTCCTCTGCCTCTTTGGCAAGAAATATTCTAAAAATCTGTCTAACATTGTCTGCGTCTGTCGTGTCCTCAAGACCCTTCTAAAATAATTGATGACATTGTCAATGAAGACACTCTTGGTTCTGGAAACAACAGCTTGATCTGGATGCCATGTGTTCACTAATGCTTCTAATGATGTCACGTGTTAGTGAAACAAAAGGAATAATACATTCGAGGAGAGAAGATATATAAAAAGTACAGTGGAACCTGGCTTAACGATTATAATTCGTTCCAAAATCATACTCGTTAAGCGAAACAATTTTTCTTATATAAATTTATGTAAAATACGGTAATTCGTTCCAGAATCATACTCGTTAAGCGAAACACTGGTTAAGCGAAACAATTTTTCTTATATAAATTTATGGAAAATACGGTAATTCGTTCCATGTTGAAAAAAATACTCACAAAATGCTATGTATAACGTTTATTTAACTCTTTGAGTCCCAGGGTGTTTAGCATCACAGGCCCATGAGGTAGTGAATAGAGACATATTGTTAAGGAGAGTAAATCATTTTCATCTTTTCTTCAAACGCGGAACGAACCCACCTGGAATGCGAATTCAAATTGCAGAAAAAAAAATTTTCACTGCGCTTAAAAAGTTGTTCCCTAACACCATAATGAATATCTCGAAAATCCATGTACTTGCATACTTACTTGTTGTACCCCACCAGATCATCACACATGCTATAAACACCAGGTGACACAAAGTGCCACCACGCGTATGAGGATCACCCGTTGAGAGGTTACAGAAACCCCTTTCAGCCGTTATGGCAACATTTGTGGCTCAGCTATATTCATGGCTAACAGCAAAAGCCAGGGTGGGGCTTCAAATAATGAAAAGTTGCTACCCAGAAGGGTTTGACGAGTAAATATATGATAATTGAAACCTCTGTAGTGATAAAAGCGAATTTATGCATGCGACCTTAGATTCCCCATATCCTCGTGATTTTAAAATTTACAATTACACAATGCTGCTTTTTTATTAAAGCGGCGAATTTCTGTGAACTGTGTTTGACTAATTATGTTTGTACCCCTAAAAATATAATATACAGTAATAGACTCACGCCTTAAGATTGTTTGGAAAAATGTTCATATGTGCAGCGATGCATAGTAATTAATTTGATAGCTTATCCCGCAAACAATGAAAAATCCACAGCTCAAGGGAGACTAATGCTGGAGTTGAAAACATGAGTCAAACGCCTATAAAACGTGAGCAATATAATATTCTGAAAGGTTCCAGCTACTCAATTACATGCTGGCTGCTTGCTTTGATTCAGTGTCTGTACAGAAAAATAGGCACACATAAAAACTAGATGTTTGTTTACATTGAAAACAAACTTACAACCGAATAATAAGTTGGCATGGTAAAGTACAACAACTAACACTGAACAGTTGATCATTACAAAACAGTTATAATCCCCTTTGTGGGAAGCAATTTATCGTTATTTTGAAGCCCCACCCAGGAGCCTCAATATAGCCCGGCCATAAATCTGGTTGAATGGCTGATCGCGGTTTCTGGGACCTCTCCACAGGTGATCCTCATCCACATGGTGGCACTTTGTCTTTATCGCTTGTTTGATGTCCTAGTGGGGTAAAATGTACTACTTCTACAAATCCCCACTCTTGCTTTTACCAGGGGTCGCAATATAGCCGGGCCATAAATATGGCCTAACTGCTGAACACGGTTTCCGGGACCCATCCACGGGTGATCCTCATCCGCATGGTGGCACTTTGTGTCATCGGGTATTTATCTCTCTGTGTGATGTCCTGGTGGGGTAAAATGTACTACTACTACATTCACAAACTTTAATAGTTGGCCCCGTCTTTTGGAACAGACTATAAACCTCAGTGACCTGAGAAAACTTGTGTCTTATGCAAACATCACGGTTTAAAGATATAACTTACTATCACAGGTGATCCCAGATTGCATCTAGAATGTGACCTCACATGCAAGTGCCTTACATACTGATATATAGAAGCCAGGCATTCCCGAATGTTGTAAACACACTACTTATATCCTTACACACTCTTACAAAGTCCTGGTTAATAGTGTAAAACAGTTAGCTCTGCTGCGTTTATTGGCTGAATCGTCCGCGGACGGCCGCGGCAGGGTAAGAAACAGACGCTCTCTTGTCGACCATTGATTAAACGACCGTTTGCCGATTGGTCTATGAAATACAGGTCTAGCCCTGTATTCCCAACACACATGAAGGCGTGGAATAAGGTTCTTTACTTTACTTATATATTGTTTTTTCCAGGTATTACTTTGCTGCCAGAAAAACCTAACCTAAGATAGGTACCAGATAATGCCCTGGGAAGTAAAAGCGACCGGCGTGGTATTGGCCACATTATCCACTGAGTGCCAATTAGTAGAAAAAGGAAGGACCCTTTCCCACGCCTTCAAACGTAGTGGGTATATAGGACTAGACTTATATGTTATAGACTAATGGGTACTTGGTTGGTGATTGGTCACTATCATACCGGCCGCCTTTACTTCTAAGGATTTTACCTGGTGCCCATTTAAAGTCTGGGTCGACATGGAAACAATGGTTAATGTTTTTGTTCCAAAGTCAGCTTCCGCCAGGACATACATACATACATACATACATACATGCATGCATGCATGCATGCATGCATGCATGCATGCATGCATGCATGCATGCATGCATGCATGCATGCATGCATGCATGCATGCATGCATGCATGCATGCATGCATACATACATACATACATACATACATACATACATACATACATACATACATACATACATACATACATACATACATACATACATACATACATACATACATACATACATACATACATACATACATACATACATACATACATACATACATACATACATACATACATACATACATACATACATACATACATACATACATACATACATACATACATACATACATACATACATACATACATACATACATACATACATACATACATACATACATACATACATACATACATACATACATACATACATACATACATACATACATACATACATAACATACATACATACATACATACATACATACATACATACATACATACATACATACATACATACATACATACATACATACATACATACATACATACATACATACATACATACATACATACATACATACATACATACATACATACATACATACATACATACATACATACATACATACATACATACATACATACATACATGATAGGTATCCATACAATAAAATAACACATAGCAGCTCCCTCCACTTCTGATCATGTGCATGTGACTTCGTCTTCTGATCGTTCACTGGCTGTTAACTCCGATGGAAAATTCTGGTTGTTCATTAACTTCTGGACTTTGTGGTAAATTCTTCGCAAACTGTTGGTTCATTACCTTTCAGGCAGAGGCACTGTGACCTCAGACTAAACATCCCTTATTAGTCGCTTTGAACGACAAGCTTTTTAGAGGGCAGTGGGTCTATCCAGCCCCGCCCCTCCTCACCCCCCCCCACCCCCCTTTCTAGGTGGGAGCGTAGAACCCACACTTTAACAATGAACTTAAGGACTGCATACATTAGACCTGTTTAGTCAGACAAATGATGTATCCAGATACGGTTAAATGCGCAAAGAAAATAATCCTTTTTTTTTCTTCAATATTCTTTTGTTGTTGTTATTATTATTATTAATATTATTATTATTATTATTTTTCACTGTGGAAAAGGAAAGAAGGATTCGGGCTTTCGTGTATAACTATAGACGAATTATGCGAAATGGTTATTTAGAACATAAAGCTTACATTTGTAACAGACACAAATAATAAATTTGCAGAAAATCAGGAGACTCTTTTGTCAGTGGTGAAACGTCTCAAGCTACTTTGGTTAAGACACGAGGTGAGACATGATTCTATTGTAAAGACTACTTCAAGAAACATTGGGGGAGTGGGAAGGGAGGGTCAAAGAAGAGAGGACGAATGGGTAGCATCTGGAATACCAATATCAAGAATGGTGTATGAACCATGAAATTCACCCAACCCATTCCCTGTACATATGCCCGTCTTTTGGTCGTAGTGTGGTTTATATTTGCAAGTGTGTTAAATTATGTACTACTGCGAACTACATCCTTTATTTATTTTTTTTTTAAATGTTTTTAGAGAAAACTCGGCCATTCAAAACTGTTTTTTAAACAAATGTTCAAAACAACATTTATGTCAGTGACAACAAATAAGTTTGTAATCAATGAAATTCACTGCAGCATGAAATGTGCATTCAGCGTAAACTATATGACACAGGGTGCTGTATTCAGCAGCAAAAATAACTTTGGTCACAAATAAGTGCGTAACATTTTGCGAAAATATTCTTACCTGGAAAATAAACTAAGGCCTAATTTCCAGGAAAAGGCCAGATAGCGGTACACAACTGTACGCAGTACCGGCAATTTTTTAAACAAATAATGGTAAGTGCCGGGACTCTTTTCCTCGTATAAAACAAAAAAAAGTTAGTAAAAGGCGTACTGGCCGTGAAGTCCCTACTCTCAACTTGTTCTACTCGCCCCCCCCCCCCCTTTCCTCGCCCCCCCCCCCCCCCTTTTTCCCAGGAAGCGTTCGGACACTCTAGAGGGCGATAGCAGCTTCAGATGCATACTTCGACACTACCTGGAAGGGTGGCTACAGCTGAAACTTTTACAATCAGCAGTTGTTCGCAGAATGCATTTTTTTTTAAAAAATGAGATACGTTCTCTACCAAATATTTGAAGAAGAAAAATTTTAATAGATAGAATTTTCGACTAAACTGAGTGTTTATCTGTTTAGTCGGTAAAACAAACAGGAGATATCTGCGTGCAGCGTTACAGAGCCAAGGCTCTTCGTTGTTTACAAAACTGACATTACTAAAGGTTGTCACTAGCAAGTCTCCAACAGCCTACCTTAACGAGAGAAATATAGAACCAATGATCATCGAAGGCTTTGCTGTTTAGATGGCTAGTGAAAACACTAAACAGCCTCATGTTCGCTTCAAAATTCATTGGAGAAAGTACAGAACTGAGCAAAGAATTGGGGCCTAAAACTTTCATTTACACCTTTGTGTCTTCCCAGATGATAGTGTTATATTGTGTTATAGGGAGGCCACAGGAATCATAGGCAGTTATGGGCAGGAGTGAAGTTCATCTCATCCAGAGCACAAAACGTAGGCATTATTGTAGATGTCAGATTGGGCCCATACAGCATGATGGCTGTCTCGGTATGACTTGTTACTCAAAAGGAAAAATGACACCAATAGTTTGGAACCAACCATGCTGCAGAAGCTGCCAGATCAGAAGAGCAATGTTCTGTCTGTCCATCGAACGGAGCTTCCCTCAAAGACGAACTTTCAGCCATGACTTTGGGCCCGGTCTGTCCAGCCTTAACTATTTTCAGATTGCATTCCCTAGTCCTAGCATAAGTAAGGTTAGATTCCTTCCCAATGAACTTTTCTATCCGAGATCGTTAGCACAATATGAAATATCAGATTTTGTTGTGAATTCAACATTATGTGATAAAAGAGACAATACTATCGACTACTGCTATACCGAACCTCAGTCATATCACTCTAAAACAAGCAAAAACCCATTGACACTATATTTTTTTCATCCACACAACGTAATAATATTCTTATTATCAGAAAATCAACCAATATTTTTTATCATTCATTTTTTTGGGGAGAGTCACATTACATACTAGGCTTATTTGGAAGCCAAACGCAGAAGAAAAACAAATCCAATCAAATCAAAAGGCATACAAATTCTCGCTTTAACGAAAATAAAAACTGGATGCAACGTACTCGGTAGAAAGTATAAAACCATGAAGGCTAATCTACACTGGAGCAGGTCAGACTTTTATGGAATACGCTTCAGTGCCATGGACTGAACCAGCGAAAAGGAACATTTGAAACCTATACGAGGTTAAAAAATATGGGTTTGTGAATAACACATGAAACAGTGAGAAGCAACCCCGTAGACAGTTCAAATCTCCTGCTTAATGAGGCTTCCAAACATCTTCGGAACCACGGATTTTGAGAAACAAAACTATTAAGAAACAATATAAATCATTTTTCAAGAGAAACAACGTGCAAATATAAAAACTGACATAATGGTGTGGGAAGTTCTCACATCAGAAAAATAAACAGGCTTATCCAGTACATTTTTTTTAAAGTCCCAGGAATAATCTCCAAAAAGAACAAACAGTTTGTTTTCACATTATGGACTCAGAAATTAATTTTCATCTATTAATTGAACGCGCATGTTTACAGACGCTTTTGGTAAAGAAACAAAAAAAACAGTCTTTAAAAATTAGTGTAGTGTGTAAATATAACTTGCACACACTAATTCCCACACAGAGACACCCTCAATATCGGCAGGGGAAAAAAAGACGATATAACACAAACTTAAAAGAAAACATTCTGTTGCGGGGCTACAGTGTATTTTCAAAGCAAGGAAAAGGCCGGAATGAGAGAAATGACAAGATTTTAGAAAGGGGACAGAGTTGGTTTTAAAACCATGGGGATGTACACCTTTATCGCGATTTGCTGACTGTTAGGTGGGGAAAGGGGGTTTTTTGCACGGCCCTGACCGGAGATATTTTTAGGGGGGAAGAAAAAAAAATGGGTGGGGGGGGGGGGGGGAGAAGTGTCCCCAAAATTCAGTGGGAAAACGGGCGGTAAGCCAAACAGGTTTGTGAAACAGTTTTTAGATACTTTTAAAGCCCTCTGTGACGAGCTGGGTTTGGAAACTGTTCTGTCCTTTTAAAAAATGCTTTGTTAGAAAAATTTTACCAAAATTCAAAAATTTTTTATGCTTTTTAAATTTGCTAAAACATGGGTATTAAGAAATTTCCCACTTTTTTTTATGTTATTGTAGCAAAAA
>CAJHNH020005079.1:386589-481125 GCA_905116865.2 Candidula unifasciata | reverse complement strand
TCAGGAAAATGGCAGATAACGAAGAGAAACAATGGTGTACACAAAAGAGTTATGGCATATAAAGAGAATGACAGATAACGAAGAGAAACAATTGTGTACACAAAAGAGTTAAATGGGTATGGCACAAAAAGAGAGTGATAGATAACAAAGAGAAACAATGGTGTAAATAAAAGGGTAAAATGGGTGCGGCATATAAAGAGAGTGGCAGATAACAAAGAGAAAAAATGGTGTACACAAAAGAGTGAAATGGGTGCGGCATATAAAGAGAGTGGCAGATAACAAAGATAAACAATGGTGTACACAAAAGAGTTAAATATGTGTATACCACTAGACACACAAAGAAGATTGTGGACAGAAAATACACATGCAAACCTACACACACTTGGAATCACCAACTGGAAAGAGAAGGCCCATCGGGAAATTAATTCAGCAGGGGATATCTGCAGCAGTGACCTCATAAGCTCGGAGTTAGGTTAGTTGAGTTTCCTTTACAGGACGTTCTCTAGGCAAATTTACGTCCAGTAGTTTGCTATTGCTTCATGAGCGGTCGGCTCCCTGATACCACTATCGAAACCAACGCAAAAGCTCAGAGTACTAAATGAGCTTTTTTTTTGGGTATAAATAACCGTAGTAGGATATAATAAGGTCATTGGCGCCGATGCAAAGAAAAGAAGAGATGAGTATGGGGGGGGGGGGGGGGGGGCTGTCATGGACAGTAAAATTTGCATTTTTGAAATGAACTACCTTCAGAGCGCGAGGAAAATAATTCTTTAATACCCAGAAAGATACCCCCTGTGTCAATGTAGCAGATTTAAGACTTAGAACTATGTGTTGCTAATGATTAAGTTCCCTTACCACCACTGCTCCCTCCCTCCCCCAGTTGGCTTGTGGATAACCTGCCCATATTCATAACCACCTAAGAATCAGCAATGCTATGAAGTCAATTACAGAAAGAGAGGTCAACATACTCTATCCACACCAAAGGTGGATTCGAGTGTATACAGATGGTTCAGCCAAGAGAGCAGTAAGAGATTGAGGAGGAGGAATATACTTAGAATGCCCAAATGGTTTAAAAAATTAACCGAGCTATACCAAGAGCTTCATATGTCTGCTCTACAGAGCAGAGGCAGATGCACTTCGGATGGCATATTCTTTCCTGAATGGACAATAGCACGGCAAATATAGCAGAGTGGTTTTTCTGACTAATGCTAAGTCGAACGAACGAACGAACTTAATTTTCAAAGGATTCCAAATTGGGCACGCAGGTCTGGCTTACATTCGTTCTACAAGCAGTTAACCCAAAAGACACGCAGTTTGTAGACTTGACGCAACAGCTGATTCACTGCAGTGGAGTCCATGTAATGATGGCTTGGAAGGCAATGAAATAACGGACAGATTGGCCAGAAACGGCGGTGACATGGTGCAATCAAATATGGACTTAAGCCACTAAGAGACTAAGACATCAATACAATCTAGTATTCAAGAAAGGTGGCCGCATACACACACCATACTCGCTTCATCGCTATCCATAGGGGGACAATGTATTATATTCAGACTAAGGACAGTACACAACAGACTTCGTCAACATGTGTTATGGCTTTTCGTGTGGGAAACACGGAGACGTGTCCCTGCAGTGTGGCACCCCAAAATGTTGAGTATGTGCTTCAACACTGTCAACTGAATGCTGACAACAGAGACGCAATTTGGCCTGTTCCAACTACAATGAAGACTTGGCTGTATAATACACGGGAAGATATGGACTGCACGATAGCTTTCATAAAGGCTACCGGCCTCCTGATATAATTCTCTGACAGAAGGATCAAAGAAGAAGAAGATTAACTACCTAACTATTTATCACCAAATCAGAAAATTACAGGACTCGGCAGAGATTAGTTATGATGACGTTCAAGCCCAACAGCAGATTGGGGCTTAAAAAAAATTGCTTCCCACACCGGACGCACGATTTTCGACTACAGACTCGAAAGTGGGAAAGATGAGAAGAAGCAGACAAGGCCTGGATACAGAATGTAGCTAACTGGACATGCCTCGAAGACGACATCAAGTCCAGGGCATCAGAAGTGGAAGCAACTTAGACAGTCAGCAACTGTTAACTCGATAATGGTGTTATGGGACTTTGGTGATGAGATCAATTCGGAATCTTCCTCTGTGGGTTTCTGTGCCCCTTTGTGAGGGAAACAAGAATAGACTAACTACTTCCTCAACAAACATGTCGTAAGAATCGACTAACTGGGAGCTTCCTCCGAAGTCAGAGTGTATCTGCATGAGAAGCAAGGAACCAACAGTCTCCATACAAAAAAGTCAGATCTACAAAATGGATATGCACGCAACCTTTGGGTTCAAGAACAAAATTTAAGTGCAGAGGGGGACGAGCAACCAAAAATTTCTGCTTGAGTTTACAGCCGGTGAACATTCTTTTTTCTCTTCTTCTGCGTTCGACATCAGTCATGCTAAACATTGAGTTGCGTCTGGGTCACAAATAGGATTGTGTGTTTAAGGTCGCCACCGGTCCCCCATAGCTTCTCTTTCAATGTGGCTCCCTTGGGCAAGATCCACAGTCTTTGCTGGGAGAGATAAGGGCATTACTGCATTATGTGCTCAGGGGTCTGTCTTTCTGCTCCACAATCACAGGCAGCAGATTCTTTTATGCCTATCCTGTACATGTGTGCTAGAAGACCACAGTGTCTGGTCCGAAGTCTAAAAATTGTTGTTTGTTCTCTCCTGTTGAGTTTGTTTATGCTGTCACTCTCTGGTCTGTAATCTCCATTCTGCCTTCTCCACTCCCACTTGAAAGACTGCTTTAGCGCTGTTTTGGTTTCCTTGTAGCAGTGTGGTGGATGAGGTTGTGGAAGATAACTCCCAGCTTTTCCCAACTCATCTGCTCTCTCGTTTCCTTGAATACCACAGTGGGCTGGTATCCACTGCAAGACCAGTTCTGCTTCCCTGGAGAGTAAGCCAATGTTGGTTCTTAGATCTGCAATTAATGTGTCTTGTTTTTTGCTGACTGACTGACTGACTTTCTACCCCACCAGGACATCACACAAGCGATAAACACCCGATGACACAAAGTACCACCATGCGGACGAGGATCGCCGTGGAGAGGTCCCAGAAACCGCGTTCAGACATTTGGCCATATGTATGGCCTGCCTATATTGCGGCCCCTGGCAAAAGCCAGAGTAGGGTTTCAAATGACAAAAAATTTCGTCCTGAAAAGGACGAAACTGGGTATTATTACACCTGTGGGATTTCTTGAGTTTTTTGCTTGATAGTGCTTGGAGAACAGACAATGAGTCACTGAGTAAGCCGGTGAACATTAAAAAAAAAGAAGATTTCGGAATCGGTTATATCCTCATTCTTTGGCTCATCATGAAGAGGTATGCTGGAGCATGTAGTGACAACAAGAGGAAAGAAAAGGGAAAAAGATCAGGGAGACTTCAAGACAAGTTTTGGGCAGTGTGGCATCTTGGCATGGGTAATCAATCATCTGCAGTAGACGGGATTTGTAGCACACGACACGCCGAGCTGTCGATAGACTTCCTTCCTTTCTAAAGAAAAAAAAAAAATCGCAACCACGTTCAGCCCGCTGTTAGCAGCCGTAGCTACCAACAGGCTCCAGTTATATTTGTGGTCTGGTTTATTTGAGCTACCTTAGTGGCTTATATGAATTGACAGACATCGTACAACGACATTTAAATGAATGTGTCTGTGTGTGTGTGTGTGTGTGTGTGTGTGTGTGTGTGTGTGTGTGTATCAAGGGAAGGAACAACGAGAATTTACATTTCATGTAAACAGACACTTATAATTTTCTATGATCACTAGGAGTGCCCACATGGTCATGTTTTTGGTATACTTGTTTCTATAGCTCTATAGCTATGAGTACTGGCTATTTGGCGGTGACACGTTAAATTTCCGGCATGGTAACCATTGATTTCGATTTTTATGTTGTCTAGCGTGTCCTTCAATCTTTCTACTTCTTTCTATGAGTGCCGATCAATGCACTGTCTGTTTATTATATCTATACATATTTAAATATATGTAAGCGCCTGCAAATGAACATTATATATATATATATATATATATATATATATATATATATATATATATATATATACGATTTACTTGTATTGGCTTTTTTTAATATACCAATGCTTTTACCCGGTATAGTTGTTTCATACAGTTAGCTAACCTACAGGAGTTCCTTAGACATGGTGTAGTACCTATTTGCCTGTCTTATCAGGGTACAAAACAACATCTAGCATGGGAATGGAGGTGGAGGCGGTAACTGCAGCTCTCTGGTAGCTAGAGAACAAGATGCATACACATGTATAAATACTCTGAAAGCATGCTGAGAAAGGTGAAGACAGGGATGCTTCGAGCAGAGTGGCAAGCTTCACCAGGAAGATTCACGGGTAGTGAGCATACTTTGTATCTTGTCTCCAGGCTATGCCGGCGGGGTGGGTAATGGACAGGCATCTAGACTGACTTCATCTGCACCACTGGGTGGTGAATTTATACATGACAAGGCAAATGTGGTCAAGGCCCTTTGGGAAGAAGCAACGGAATCAGTAGAGAAAAAAGAACATTATGTCCTGGAGAGAATGAGGCACCTGGGTGTAACCAAAGAGTTTGGCCGTCTCACTACGCTCAGAGGAAGGCAAGACGGACAAATAACCAGATTGTTACCGGTACCATCAGTATTGGAACTCTACACTGGCTGATGAAGACGAGGACGGGACAAGCATTGGAGTGCCCCGAGTGCTGTGATGTAAATTCTTGAATCGACTCACCTCAACTCTTATCAGGGTAACATAAAACCCAAAATTCTCAAATTTTTCTTGTTTAATTGTCTTTCCAGTCCCTCTCTGTTCAACTCCGCAACGAGGCAGATGTCTTAAAAATTGACATTGACTTCTCGGTCGACACAACCAGAAATGGATATGAGGTAAAGTCGTGGGGGGTAAAGACGGCTGGCATCATGTTGACAACATCACCCAGCGAGTACCGATTAGTCTTTACTATCTCCGTCTGTGAAATCTTAGAGACTATTCAACAAACGGTTTGAAAATTACAAAACCGAACCATGTGCTGAATGCGCAAGTGTATCTTAAATTACAATCAGCAATGCACCTTTAGTAATCAACTGCAACAAGCAACTGGCATGCATACATATTGCCATTATTGTTTTCTTGAATGAAAATAAAGCAGAAACAATGGTTATATCAAAGAAGAGGACATCTCTAAAGTGTGGCATAGCAATAGAAGGGAAAATTCTTAACCAAGTCAATAAATTCAAGTGGTTGGTGGCATTCATAACATCAGATGGACGATGTGTAACAGAAATTAAAGCAGACCTGGCCAGGCAAAGGCAGCATTTCAGAAGATAAGAAGTATAATTAAACATCAAAAAACGAGTACTAAAATGTTACATCGAGCCTGTTCTGTTGTATGGCAGTGAATTTTGAAATGTGAGCAAATAAATTATGAAGAGTTTTGGGGGCAACTGAGATGGGGTTCTTGAGAAAGACGTTGCGAATATCTTGGACTGCCAGAATAACCAATAATGATTGCATGAAAATGGTTAATGAACGTAGAACTTTATACACAGCAATGATAAGAAGAAAAGCAAAGTTCTTTTGTCATTTGATAAGAAAAACAACACTGGAAAATATCGTTACGACTGGAAACATCACTGGCAGAAGAGGTAGACCAAGATAAATAATGGTGGATGGCTTAAGACGGTGGCATGAAGGAATAATCGGTGGAATCGATCCAGAAAACCAAAAATCGAGATCTGTGGAGATGCATGAACGCCTACGCCAGCTGGCAAAGGCACTTGATGATACTGATTTTGATGATGAGGATGATGATTGAAGCTGAAGAAAAAAAAAACTTTTTTTTTAAACAGGATGTCGATGCTTAAAATACTAATATTACTATCAACACCACCACTACAAATACTACCACCACCACCAACAACATCACGACCATCACTGAACCTTTTTGTCTGGTGGCACGCAGCGGTGAGCAGTACCAGCACCTTTTAATGCACTTTTTAGCGCTGTTATAATAAATACTTTGTGAAGACTACCGGCAATTTTTTTTATAGGGAAAAAAATCTTTGACTGTCACCACCATCATCATCACCCCTGTTACCATCACCCCTTACTTACTTACTTAGTCGCTCCTCTTCTACCTTGGGGTGTAGAGGTTTGCCAGAGAGATCGCCAGACGTCTCTATCAGCAGTTTTCTTACTGGCTTTGTTCCATTCCAGTCCTCTGTCAGTCAGGGACTGTCGGATGTTGTCTTCCCAGCGCACCCTGGGTCGTCCCGGAGGTCTACCATCACCCCACCACTATAGAATTGAGTAATAGCTAGCTAGTCCAATGAAATGTCAAGATAAAAACACCCGATTTCACGTCAGTAGACAATAGAGTATTACCTAAGTTTCTTGTTCTTCTTCGCGTTTACAGGCAGTCAACTCCGGAGGAATGTTTTGGGATTCGTCCATCTCTGGAAGTTAGTCTTGTTCTGGAACCTAAGTGTTGCATTTACATCCGTTTGACAGATCTGACTTATTTGTATGCAGGCTGCTGGTTCCTTGCCACGCAGGCAGATGAACTGTAGGAAGCCCCGCCCCCCCCCCTACCCACATCTTCAACTTGTTGGTTGATTCTTACGACAGGCTTGTTAGGGAGGTAGTGGGTCTATTCTTGTTTTTTTTTTCCACATTAGGGTCCCGGTACCAACACGGGGATACCAAAGTTTTAAAACTATCTGTACACTAAGCGGGCGATAAGACCAGTATTATACCAGGCGCATTTTTCTCCCAATACTTCTTTAATATGAACAAAGAAGACACAAACAATAGAGTGCACAATTTATTGCCTGGCATATTTCGCTGTATCTCGTCAGGTGCATACTACAGTAACAAGTTACTAAAATGAAGCAAATAGCTGAATCCTACAAACTGAAACACAAATTCGAGTACATTCTACACTGTCTGTTTCACCAAGGTAACCTTAAGGAAACGACCATTTCTTTCTGCCTACAGAGATCTAAGCTTCTTTAATACCCATTTTTGACGGGACGGAAAGCTTCACACGAAAGAATTATTGGTCTAATGCAGTGTTCTTTAACCAGTAGGCCACGGCCCACTGTTGGGTCACGAAAAAGTCAAGGTATGCCACCAAAAAGGAATGGCATTTCATGTGACGGACCCGAGTGCCTCCCCCCCCCCCACCATTCCCCACCAAATTATTTGTCTAGGAAATATGGAAATATGCAAAGTGGTGAGAAGGGCGTGGCTGAAGGACGGGGTGGGGGGGGGGGGGGTTGGCTAGGAACTCAATATTTTAAGTGAGCTGAGGGGGCTGAAGAGATCTGAGCTTGCCTATCCCAATTTTTTGCCTTCGTGGTGAGGAGGATGAGGTTGTGTGAGGCTTTCCCCCCCCCCCCCCCCCCCCCAACCCCCCCCCCCCCCCCCAACCCCCCGCTCCCAAAACTAAATTTTGCTAATAAAATTTAAAGGGCGAAGGGGGTGCTGTAGTGATAACCCACTCAATGTTTTTGTTGTTGTTGCGGCTCGACTGCCGATGTAATGTTAGTGTATGATGATGATGATGATGTTTATAGTGTAAATGCGGATGATGAAACAATTAAATCCGAAATAAAACACTGACGAAGTGTATGTCAAGAGGCTCGGAGTCCGAAGACTGCGCATGTCCGGAAGTTCATCTGGAAGCAAAACTCAGATAAGGTAGAAAGTCTAGACATCTCTCAGACATGGTGTGATTTAAGTTGTTTCTAATTCTTCTTCGTCCAGCGACGAGATTTATACAACACTGCAATCATGTCCGTGGACATTTTAAGAAGAAACCCTCAAGATGACTTTGAGTTGATTCAGAGAGTTGGGAGTGGCACGTACGGAGATGTTTACAAAGTAAGTCGCGATGTTGATAGGAAGCAATCATCACCAGCAGCAGTCAGTGCAGTGTTGATTTGAATTTGATGTTCAAAGAGCAATTAATTACTAATTAATGAAGGCGCTCTTATAGTACTAAATAAAGTAGAATTTGTGTTGCATGCACACTATTGGCTTTCCTGTGAGTTTCAGAAAGTAAATTGAAAAAATTGGATAGCACTTTCGACTAGTACTAGTACTTAGACTTAGTACTTAACTAGAGTAGTACTTAGAGACTCAGTCTTCAGTCTGGTCAGCTTTGCTTGCTTATCATCTTTAATCCAATTTCTATAACGAGGAACATAACACCTTTACAAACTGTTTAGCGAAGGGTGAGGACGCCTTAGCAAAAGTAGATATCTACTGCAGGTTATTCAACTTAGTTTACTCGGTGGCCAAAATATTGAAAATGCAGATTTTAATGATGAACTAAATAGAGGCCCAAGTCCCAGTGTTAAAGTATTACCGCTTTTGCAGGAATTCACTGGCCACTTGCTAGAAGCCAAAGTCCTGGTGTTTGAGTGTTAAAAGATTACTGCTTTTGCAGGAATTCATGGGCCACTTGCTAGAGGCCTAATGTCCCAGTGTTGAAGGATTACTGCTTTTGCAGGAATTCATCGGCAGCTTGCTAGAGGTCTAATGCCCCAGTGTTAAAGAATTACCGCTTTTGCAGGAATTTACTGGCCACTTGCTAGAGATCTAAGTCCCAGTGTTGAAAGATTACTACTTTTGCAGGAATTCACTGGCCACTTGCTAGAGGTCTAAGTCCCATTGTTGAAAGATTACTACTTTTGCAGGAATTCACTGGCCACTTGCTGGTCTCTGCAGGCTGCATCCCCCCTCCCCCACCTCGTGTGTCTCCAGTTGAATGAATAACACCGGACTGCTGTCTGGTTTTGCTTACAATCTAAAGCAGGGCTGTTCGACTAAGATTAGCCCTGATTACTTAGGGGCCAGAACGTTGAAAATGGGCATTGTCTGTGGCCAAAGACTCTTGTCCCAGCATAGAAAAATGGTGGTGATCTGCAGGCCACTTGCTAAGCCTCTGGAGCGAGATTTGGCACACGGGCTGTCAGTGAATAGTCCTGCCATACAGGATAAAATTGTTTAATAATGGTTGATGCACTGAGGTACATTTGAGTTAAATAGTTGAAAGTTTCTAAGTATTACAAAAGCTGGGATTGAAGAAAACAATTTCTTCTTCTTCTTTGCATTCACCAGCTGTAAACTCTGATGGAAAGTTCTGGACTGCAGTCCTGTTCCAGAACCTGAGTGTTGCGTTTGCATCCCGTTGACAGATCTCGACACATTTATGTGCAGACTGTTGGTTCTTTGCCTTTGCCCTCAGGCAGATGCACTCCGACTTCGGAGGAAGCTCCCAATAAGTCGACTCTTACGACATACTTTTGGGTAGGCAGTGGGTCTATTCTTGTTTTTCCTATAATAGGGCCCCGGAATCCCACACAGGGGAGAAAACAATATTATTAGTATTAAATGAAATACATTTTCACACACCACTAAGTGAACTATAAAAGATAATGAAATGTATATGCAGGTTGTGTACAGATAATAAGTACAAGAGTTAAAATATCTAGGAAGCATATTTACAGAGGATGGCAGCTCAATGGCAAGATAGAAGCCAGGGTACTGAAGGCAAATGCTGTCGCCTACCAGTTAGCTCCACTGCTTAGATACCCAGATGTCTCCCTTCCAGCAAAACAGCAAATGATTGATAGTGCCAGATATAGACAATTAACAGAAAATAACTACATGGGAAATACGCTGTCTCTGTAAGGTCACTAAAACACAAGAAGGGACAGGGTTATGAACATCAGCATTAGAGAGAAAGTTGTAATAAGACCATGTTTAGAATATATTGACATACAAAGAATGAAATGGTTTAGCCATCTAGTGAGAATGCAGCCAGTTCAGACTGCATATAAGACCTTTTACAGCAGAACTTTTGGGAGGAAGGTGAGATTAAGACCAAGAAAGCTGAAACCTGCAAAAAGTTGAACAAATCCAACACCCAAGCCATCCAAGAGGCTCAAGACAAATACTGAAAATTATCACACTGAGCTAAGACCTAGTATGATTGAGAAAAAACTGTATAGAAAATAACAATTAACATTGCAGATGTAGACAATCTGTTTAAATCATATGAAAGAAGAAATCAAGGTAGACAGTTAAGGTACATTTTAAATAGATGCAGCTCCTTGCTAAAGGACTTGCTAGAGATAAAAGTAGAGAAGCAGCTTCTACTTTACCTCTAGTTACCTCATCAAAGTGTTGGGCTAGATGCAAGAATCTTCTGTGTGCTCCTTCTAATGCATTACGTCAGTTGATCTTCATTTCTTTAAAGCTATTCTTGATGCTGTCATTCTGTGTTTTTTTGTAGTCTTCCCCTTGGTCTGTATCTGTTGTATTTCTTCAGAGTGGCTGTTTTTGGAGGTTGGTACCAGTTCATGTTCTTAAGATGGCCAGACTATCTCATCTGTTGCTTTTTTTAAAGAGAAATCTACAAGAGAAAACCACATTATATGTAGGTAGACAATGTAAAGAAATTGACTAAAAGAAAAGTAGTTGTCATTCCAGGGCTACTTTTGTCTCTAAAGCTAGTCTTTGAAATGGAATAACATGGTCAGAATCTTTCATGCCACCACCAGTACGAGTGGTCCTGTCTTTTTCACCTTTCAGACCATTTGTATGCCACATAGAACTTGCAGTATAATTCATTCTATAGTAAAAAGTGCAGTCTTTTTCAAAATCATGGATGGAATCTAGTCCAGCATCTTTGGCATCTTATCAGTGTTATTTGGTGCAAATAGAAGGATAATTGACACCTCTGCACTTGACATTTCTGTGTTGCTCTGTGTCATTTGTCATCAGCCAACAAAATTCCCAGGCTGATGGTGCCAGTTACAGCTTGAATGAAAATGTGCCGTTCATCCTTTATATGTTAAATATTTTGCTGATGTATGTACAAGATCATATTTTGTACTTTTTCATTTGGTGAAGATCAGCGTACAACAGTAAAAGACCCCATCTCTGCCTTCAGGCCTATTGGTTATATAGCGCTAGACCTATATTTTATAGACCAGTTGGCTCTTGATGGGTGATGTAGTTACTATTACACCAGTGCTTTTACTTCCCAGGACTTTACCTGCTACTCATCTACCTGGGAGCCAAGGTCATTTTTTGAAAACAAATATCTGGATCCGTCAGGACCTGACCTACAACCTTCGGCTCTGAGTGAGTGTCTAACTGCTGCACTACAGTGGCTTCCAGCGAACAGTAGTGACCAGGAAAACACAAGATAAAGAAAGGATTTAGGAGTGTTAGTTAATAAACAATTTGAGAATTAATTGTCAATGTCCTTAAAATATCTTTCCACCAGGCAAGAGATCTGAACACCGGGGAGCTTGCAGGCATCAAAGTCATCAAACTGGAGCCAGGTATTATTTTGTTCATTTGTGTTATAATTAGGGCTGTGCCGAATATTCTCTTCGGGGTCAAATATTATGTATTCGGCCGATTAGTTGCGGTCGGACCGAATACGAATAGTGGTTACCTTACTCCCGTTTCTGCATACACTGCGGTGGACTGAAATAACTCTCTCATTAACACAGTAGTTGCTGTTGCCTAAGTCTGTCGTAGCGGGGGAAACTGCGACCCCGTTGCGTTTTACAAACTGCATAAAATGCCAATCGCACTGTGTGTGTGTGAGAGAGGGAGAGAGAGAGAGATGATGCATTTTTCGTTCTTTCAGGGTGTCTTCGCCAAAATCAAATTTGAAGATATTTCTTACGAGAATATGAAGGTGCGTTTAAATTTCATTGAACGAACGGACGAGCGAACAATGGTTTTAAAAGAGGCGGGAGCCCAAAGATAACTAATCACAGACATCAGAAGGAGACAGTCGTCATTTTTCAGCCCTGTTATGAGAAGAGGGAAAATGGGACATTTGGTGACCACTGGAAAGATCTGTGGAAGGAGGGATAGAGGAAGACAACGATAGAAGATTCTTGACAGTCTTGTTGCATGGCATGGGGTGTGTTAGCACATGAACTGATACATGCTGCAGGAGATAACAGATTGTGGAGAGGCATGATCGCCCACGCCAGTTGGCAAGGCACCTGATGATGATGATACACTATTTGTATTCATATTCAGCCGAATAGTTGGTCCCACTATTTGAATTCGGCCAAATAGTGAAATTCACTATTCGGTACAGCACTAGTTATAATTGTGAGCAGCAATACATATTTCACAATTCCTTTAAAAAATGTGTAGCCATCCCTTTTATGTATAATTAGTCACCCCAACTCTCAAAGACATTTCCTGGTGCCCCCCCCCCCCCCCCCCTTCCGTGTGGGTTCCGGGGTCCCATTGTGGGTAAAACAAGAATAGACCCACTGCCTCCCCAAAAGTATGTCGTAAGAGTCGACTAATTGGGGAGCTTCCTTTGAAGTCAGAATGTATCTGCCGGAGAGGCAAGGAACCAACAGTCTGTATTCAAGCAAATGAGATCTGTAAAACTGATGCACACGCAATACTCAGGTTCTGGAGCAGGACTGCAGTTCAGTAGTGGACAAGAAACCAGAACTTTCCGCCAGAGTTTACAGCTGGTGAACGCGAAGAAGAAGAAGAAGAAGATTTCCTGGTACCCATTTTAGTGTGGGTTGTCCTGTGGGTGCAGTTCACTTTTTAAAATCAATCTTGATGGGGATTCAAACCTGTCACCAGTAGGTAGGCATGTTAGCCACTGTGGTAAGACATCTCTCTTATTCTGTCTATAAGAGCCTGTGAACCTTACCCTGAACCTTCATGCTCTATAGGCAGAACAGTCATGGAGGCCAGCTGGCCTTCTCTATCTTCTTGTTAATATTCACTGGTTGTAAATTCTAGCAGATGGTTCTGGTTGTTCATCTACGTTTGGACTTTAGTTTGATCCAGAACATGAATATTGTGTGCACATCCATTTTGCATATCTGCTTATTTGTATGCAGATTGTTGGTTCCTTGCCTCCAAGGCAGATGCACTCTGACTTTGGAGGAAAAATCCCCAATTAGTCGCCCTTTACAGCATGCTTGATAAGGATGCAGTGGGTCCATTATTTTTCCACCTAAAATGAGGCACTGGAACCCAAATGGGGAAGCTTCTGTGTAAGTGCTTGCATTATAATGATTGCATTGACATAACCTTTCTTGTGGCTGGAATCAAAAGTTTCTTCTCATGTATGTGCATGCGCTGAGGGATTCTATGGTTATGATCAGGTGGGTCGAGGTGGTCTGCACATGCAGACAGTGGATTGACTAACTGCTAAGGTCTACCATTTCTGGAGTTACCTTCATCCATGTTCTGGGTCATGCAGGTGTTTTTGGCAGTAAAAGAGCTCATAGACTGGCCAACTCTGCCTTAGTTGCAGATGGCCAGCCTGAAGATCATGTGGATTGTTAATGCCTTAGAGGATGGGACAATCATATGATTTTGGGAACAGCGAGTCCATGTTGCTGATAAGAATGCAAGAATTAGGATAAAGATTGGCACAGCCTAGCATGAGAGGTACATTAGACAGGCACTGTTAACTGTGGGACATGGATGTTTACATGAGGGGAGGGAGGAATCTTAACTCCTGTGGATATGCGGGAGTGCTGTGAAGATAAGTGTACTCATGACCTTTCTGTGAAGGACAATTGTTGCTGGTCACCATTTTGTTTAGCCATAAAAGCCCCTCATTCATTTCCTAGCACTCCTGCATATTTTTGACAGCATATCATTGCGAGTCCCATTTTAGCCCAACAGTCCATCGGACGTACAATGCTAGACAAGTATTTTTATAGACCAGTAGATGCATGGTGTGGACAGCATCATGCAGAATGCCTTCTTCTTCTTTGCATTAACAGGCGGTAAACTTTAGCGGAAAACTCTGGGTGTTTGTCCACCTCCGGACCTGCATGCACATCCATTTGACAGATCTGGCTTATTTGTGTGCAGACTTGCGGTTTCTTGCCTCTCAGGCAAATGTACTCCGAATTCGAAGGATGTCCCCGATAAGTCGACTCCTATGACATGCTTGTTGGGGAGGCAGTGGGTCTGTTCTTGTTTCCCCCCCCCCCCCCCCACAATGGGGCTCCGGAACCTACATGGGCAGCACACTGCCTTTATTTCCCAGGACTTCCCAATTTTAGTAAGTTTCTGTTTAAAAAAGAAGGAATTAATATGATATACATTTCAGGAGATGACTTTGCCGTCATTCAGCAGGAGATAATCATGATGAAGGACTGCAAGCATGCGAACATTGTAGCTTACTACGGCAGCTATTTACGGTATGTACAGCAATTTTCTGTTCAGGATAATTGCTGTCCAATTATCGCTGGCATTATTCTAGTGTTAGATGTATTTATGTGACTGTATAAATTATCTGAGGAATTATATAGTTGTAAATAAGTTCCATCTGTGCAGTACTGGAGTCTTTAGGGTAAGCAAAGAGTAGTAGCGTTGCAGCTTGTTAAGCATGTCATAGGAGGTGAGTAAGGAGGGTTGGTCTTGAGGTTGGCTATCCTTTCCTTTAGTAAATATTAACAGTATTAAACATGGGAAAAATATCAGTCCAGACGAGAAGTAGAACTGGTCAACTTCACAGTACTACAGTCCTGAATGACAAAATGTATGTTGTGGCTAGAAAGCCTTCATCAGCATATAAGACAAATGGATAAATATACAAATACAAACAAGAGTACACAGAATCACTTAGTTTTACAGTGAGGTGAGTTTAAAATTAAAATAGCAAAAGGTAGGATGGTATGGGACGAGTTGACAGAGAGTATGCTCGAGTGAGGAATAAAAGACAGAAGAAGAAGCATGTATATTGAATGCTAGATTTCTCCTTCTTCTCATTTCTCTGCATTCATCCGAAGATGTTTGTTCGTTGTGCCCGTTTACAACATGGCTGTGATATTTTCATCTTTCAGCCGACACCTCCTGGAAGTGCTAGATTTAACATTTGAATCTATTCATCTAGAATGTCAGCTTGAGAATGAAGGATGATGATGCAATAGCTAGCACACTTGCCTGTCTGCTCGGTGGCAGTAGGTTTCAACCTCCTGCATTTTTACAAAAACTGTCCAAGACTGCAAATTTCAACTGCCTCTTCTCTTCCTCTAGGGTTTTTTAGGGAATAGTTTTAGAGAATAATAACAGTGCATTTCTGTTTAAAAGAATTTGTAAAAAATCATGTTTTTGTTAAAGATTTTAAAGGGGGAAAGGGTAAAACAGTGAAGAATGTTTTTTTTTTCACTCACAGCTTTTTTTTTTTTTTTTTTAGACACAAGTATTCATCTGTTTTTTGGTCTTCTACTTTCTGTAGTTTACATTTGATAAAGTATCCATTTCTCGACCGTCTTCTTATTTGCAAAGCATACATTTGATAAATTATTCTATCTGTTTCTGGATTTGCTTGTAGTTTAAATTTAGGACCTGTTCACATTTCCTGGCCCTTCTACAAACTTTCTCAGTCTGATTTAGGTCAGAGGGGTGTCACGTTGTACTGCTTTCTTCGAAAAGAATTTTGTGTGTGACCTAGATTGAGGCTGTCGGTAGGGGTGGTTTGGGTTAGGGCCAGTTCTACATGTTCTGGGATCGTTGAAAACTCGTGTTGTGTAGTATAAAACATGCGACATCGGCACTAATGTAATTGGAGTGAAGACAATGTGACACCCCTCCGACGTAGAAATGTTATTGGAGTGAAGACAACGTGACACCCCTCTGATGAAGAAGAGTCTGAGAAAGTATGAATGAAAGGTCAGGTAGTGTGTAGATAGGCCGGGAAACGTGAACAGGACCTAAATTTAATTCATTACACACCTGTTTCTTGATCTTCCTGTAGTTTACACTTAATTTAGTATGCACCTGTTTCTCGATCTTCCTCTAGTTTGCGCTTAATTTAGTTTAGACCTGTTTCTCGATCTTTCTGTAGTTTACACTTAATTTAGTATGCACCTGTTTCTCGATCTTCCTGTAGTTTACACTTAATTTAGTATGCACCTGTTTCTCGATCTTCCTCTAGTTTGCGCTTAATTTAGTTTAGACCTGTTTCTCGATCTTTCTGTAGTTTACACTTAATTTAGTATGCACCTGTTTCTCGATCTTCCTGTAGTTTACTTTACTCTTAATTCAGTATGCACCTGTTTCTTGATCTTCCTGTAGTTTACACTTAATTTACTATGTACCTGATTCTTGATCTTTCTGAAGTTTGCATTTAATTCAGTATACATCTGTTTCTTGATCTTCTGATGTTGTACTAATCTGGCCACCCCACCTCATATACCATGGCCTAGTGTAGGTAAAGATCTCACACTTCAAATGCCAACAGTAGTATTCTTTTGATAAACTGCGACACTGTTTCCTTATTCCACCATGGTTTACAGTAGTACAGTTCTGTTTCACTATTTCAGGCGTGACAAGCTGTGGATAGCAATGGAGTATTGTGGCGGTGGCTCTGTACAAGATATTTATCATGGTAAGTGTTGCTAATAGTTATACAAGCTCTCTTTCCAATATGGGTTGTGGGCCCCATATTTCGGGAATGGGAAAGAATTGGTGGGGGGGGGGGGGGGGGGAGAGAGGATGGGATAGACCTACTGTCTCCTAAAAAGCATGGCATAAAAGGCCACTAATTGGGGGTTTGCTGAAATCAGATGTGGGCGGAACTGATCGGCGACTGGAGAAAGGGGTTGTTGAACATATTCCACTATGGGCTGTAAAAGAAATGCAAAAGGCTAACAACTCAGCAATGATTCAGGTGACTGGTAGAAAAAATCATCTATCAGCCATGTCATATTCTGGACTTTGGGCACACTAGTAAACATGGACGATGCATTTAAAATTATTTACATTTCAGCTAGTCACAGATTATTGAGATTTGTGGAAGTGACCGCAATAAACTGGTTTAGCCCAGAAGTATGCAGCAAAAGGACATGCTCTTCACCTTGCGTTTACCCTGATGAAACAGTTTTTGAATTTAGTTGATTTTGTGTGTCAGTTGAAGGGATTAATTTACTTGCTTCATTTGAACTCTTTAAAGATGGAATGCCATTTACATGGCGTTTGAACTCATCATCTATATGCAGAACACCATTTAAGTGGCTTTTCATAGAGACACTCTAATATTGTTTTGTTTGCTGGGAAAACAAATTTGCGAACATGTTTTGGAAAACTAGAATTAGCGAAACAAAGTTCTTTCATTTTTTAAGTTCGGCATGGCTTTTACCTCACTTTCTGAATTTTAAAAATGTTTTTAGATGTGATACGATTTTATGTGATTTTTCTATAGCAAATAATATGGCAAAAGGTCTAGAACTGTATAGTTTGCTCTATCATTGATTAATCTCAGCCAGATAGTGACAGTAGTCCTAATATTGTGACCTTTGCTAAACCTATTGCGGATAATTTAGGTTAGGATAAAGACTGAACAGAATATTTCTATCGGATCATCTGTTTTGATCAACTGTTTTCCTGATTTTGGTTGTTGTAAAATCTGACATGTCATACAAAAATGATCATAACATCCAAAGTATTTAAAATAATTGTTTGAAATAAAAACTAGCTGATATATAATTGAACAGAGATGACATGTGAATTCTTAGAAATAGATAGCAGTGTTGTTGAACAAGTAAACAGTAAGGTAAGCACACAATTGTTTGTGTATAAAATCTTTATATGTGTCTAACATCTTTGAATGTTGTGTTATAAAATATTTTGTTGTAATACTGACACTTAAATTGTTTAGATTTATTCTGCACTCATTTCTCTTAAATTTGATAAATTATGTGTCTCCATACAGCCAATACTTTTTCTTCAGGAAGGTTATAGCTTTGTCATGTTGCAGTTAAAAAAATTCAGCTCAAAATAAATGCTGTCCAAACCCCCAGAAAAAAATGTTATCCTGAAAGAGTTAATCAGTTGTAACTGTAGTATGCACCTGACAGTATACAGCGAAATGTGCCAGGCAATAAATGTGCAATCTATTGTTTGAGTCATTTTTGTTTGCAATCAGACGTTTTGTGCTGAAAAGGTGTATATATTGCTGCCTAGCTGTAAATGACAACACATACTGTCAACAACCCTATTTGGTTTAATTTCTAAATGAAATGGTTCATGCTAGCATTAATCTCAAAAAATTATTTTTAAAAAATGTCAATTACTGATTTGGTGTAATGATTATTAAGAGTGGTTAACACTAACATTAATGAAAACACAGATTTTCTTTCTCCTGTCAGTTACTGATTTCATGTGATGATTATTTCAAGTGATTAACACTTAACATTAATCCAAACACTGGTTTTCTTTCCCGTGTTAGTTACTGGACCATTACCGGAACCAACAATAGCATTTATTTGCCGGGAAACACTGAAAGGTCTCGGCTACCTCCACAGGCGAGGAAAGATGCACAGAGATATTAAGGTATGTCTTTACCTTTACATATGTAAACATTAAAAGCAGCCAACCTAACCATCCAAGATCGAGTGAATAATGAAACTATCAGGCACATTGTGGGAACGACACCTTGTACTAGATTCATCGAGAAACAGCAGATCAAGTGGTTTAGCCATCTCGTTAGAATGCAGCAAGATCAAATGCCATCACAAGCACTACATCTCAGAAGATCAGTTACAAGAGCAAGATGACGGCCGCGGAAAATATGGATCGACAACATTAAAGACACTTTGCGCCTTCACGGCATGACAATAGCCAGTGGCAGCCAACGTGCATTGAATTGCACATTTTTCCTCCCCACGACGCTTACCGGCAGGAGTGGTTTAGAAAAATAGTCCATATCCTTTACCATGCATTCTGAGACGAATGTTACGAATACCTTCGAGGGCCAGAGTAACTAACAAGGATTGCTTGAAAGAAGCTAATGAAAGTAGATTTCTATATACAGCAATAAGAAAGAGACAAACACTGTTCTTTGGCCACATAATGAGAAGAGAGACATTGGGGAACATTGTGACAACTGGAAAGATCAATAGAAAAAAGGGGTAGAGGCAGACCAAGAGAGATGATGCTGGATGGGCTGAAACGAAGGCATGGAGGGATATCATCGAGAGAGCTGTTCCAGGCAACCAGAGATCGTGAGCTGTGGAGACACTTGAGTGCCTACGCCAGTTGGCAGGGCACATGATAATGATGGTATCCTTTACCAGGACATCACAAACCAACCCAGCATTTGTTGACTATTTGCTGATTTACTCAGTACTTTTACATTTAGTAGTTTGCCACTCCCTTCTAAATAGCTGATGGTCTTAAAGTAGTTGAAATCAATGCGTTAGGCCCATGTTGGTTCTGGAACTCCATTTTGGAGAACAATTGATTTGATTTGATTCAAGAACCGATATGACAACACTCGGGCATTTCCCAGAAGTATTCGGTCTCCATCTTCAGCAGAGTTCGAATACCAGTGGTGCCGGTAGCTGTCTGCTTATGTGTCCATCTTGCCCCTCCTCTGAGCGTTGAGTATCAGCCAGAGTCTCTCGTCTCGTCTAGCTTTGGAGAACAAATAGACCCAATGCTCCCTAACAGGTATGTCATAGGAGGTGACTTATTAGGGGCCTTTCTTTTAAAGTCAGTCTGTCTCTGCCTGAGAGGCAGGGAACCAACAGTCTGCATAGAGATAAGTCAGTTCTGTAAAAAGATGCGCACACAAAACTCAGGTTCTGTATCAAGCCAAAAAATTGACTAGTGGGCGGACACCCAGAACTTTTCCATGAAGTTTACCGCTGATGAACGCTAAGAAGAAGAATGCGGGGCCGTCTGCTTCCACACTGCCGGCAGCTGAATCAAACCCAGCATGCTGGCATTATAAAACTGGATATATATGGCTAGACATATATTATATAGACCAGTCGGCACTCGGTGGATGATGGGGTTAATATCATGCCGGTTATGTTTACTTACAATTTTTAGGCTGGATCCACCTGTGAGTTGGGGTAATTTTTGAAAAAATCCAACTGGGTGTGCATTTGAACCCATTATATTCAGGCCAGAGACAATCATCTATGTGTTACGCCGTGAGGTCTCGCGCCGAAGTCATATTATAACCCCCCTAAAAAAAAAAAAATTTTAAAAAAATTATCGGTATCAGTGCAAATTTGAACCTCAGATCTGCAGTCAGTCATCTGGCCACTACACTACTGTGGCTTCTGGTTATATATTATTAGTCCATATATAAAGACATATTTCAGTATTTACAGTTTTAAAAATATTTGTGCTTCACTGTTTTTTTATATATATATATATATATATATATATATATATATATATATATATATATATATGGTACATATCACAAATGTCATCCCATCTCACCGGACACAAGATTGAAGCAAATGGCTGTTCCCATGTAATTTTCATCAATGTAAGCATTCTGTATTCTTTATTGCGAGCGACCAACATGTGCTACTTTTCATGTTGTGAGCAGTGTATGTGTTACATTGTTGTGCATTGGCTTTTCATCGCTGTCACTTTATCCTTACTCTGTGACTTGAACTTCGAGATGAATTGCCTTCAGCTGTCAGGATTGGCGAGTAGTGTTGCTTTTCTGCAGCAACACACAAACTAGTAGAACACTAGCACAGACACACACAAACAGCAACAACAACAAAAACGGTCGCTTAGTGTCACTTGCCACGAAAGAGAGCTGCGCACTTTCATGTCGGGCTTCGAAAGAACAGGAGCTAGTTTTTAGCACAGCGTGTATAGACGGCGAAGGGGAAGGGACACATATGCTAACACCCCTAGAAGATAAATAAGACAGCCACAGTATGAATGGGAGCCAGCATGAAATCTCGCACCCTGCGAGATGCTGTGATGTTTTGACATGTACCCTATATATATATATATATATATATATATATATATATATATATATATATATATATATATATATATATATATATATATATATATATATATATATATATATATATATATATATATAATTTCATGTTGTTTTCTGTGGAGTATGTACTGCAGGATTTTCAGTAATAAAAATATATGTTCTACGTTGTGTTATATATACTTTGTCATAATTATTTTCTGTTTTTTCCTTCTAGGGTGCTAACATTTTGGTCACAGATGATGGTGATATAAAATTAGGTGAGTTATAATAATATATTCTTTTCAAGTTTTTATTAATACAGAATGTGAGATAATTCGGCATATGTTTAAATTAGGTAACCAAATACAAGTCTTCCCCCTGTGGATTCGTGTGCCACATTTAGGGGATGGGGAAAGAATAGACCTGCTGCCCTGCTCTTGTTGGTTTGTCACTGCCTCTTCTGTCATTGATCTTTCACGATGTTCTCCAATCCCTATCATCACTTGAGGGAAGAATACTAATTGCCTCTCAGCTGTAATTGTAATATATTTGTCTAATTTCATTAACCATTTTCTAACCATTTTCACAGTCTTTGTTAGTTACTCTGGCTGTACATGGTGTCTGCATTATGAGTTTCAAAAAACCACATCACCATGGCCTCCAAGTTCTTCTTCATTTGTTCATTCACGTTCCAAGATTCCCAACAGCATTGTTTCAACATAATTGGCATGTTGCAAATAGTTTTACATGATTATTAATGTCTATTTACTATTTTGCTAATATGTGGGGGGGGGGGGGGGGGGGGGATAGCACACAATGCATACGTGCATATGCATGTTCATGCATGCAGACACACAGTGTGACTACAAACTTTACATTATGATTAATATCTGTTTGCTGTGTTGCTAATTGTGTTGCATTATAAGTGATGCATATTTACAATTGCTAACAGCGTCATATCATGATTAATGTCTATACTGTGTTGCTGATAACGTTACTTTATTATTAATGTATATTTACACTGTGGGTCTCCGTGGTGAAGTGATCAGGCCGTTTGCCGCACACTTTGAAGGCTGTGGGTTCGATTTGTACACACTTTCTGTTCATGGGTACAATATTTATGAAGATCCCTGGGGAGCATCACTGAAGCTGTGAAGTTCGTGCTTGGTGTAACACTCTTGGCAGGTGGCTGGCTGCTCTGTGGACGGAGATCGAGCCATATCTGATAAAACCAAGTGCCGTTAAATCGACCCTTTAGACTTTAACTGACTTTTAACTGTATATCTACATATAAAGATGTCAAATGTTTAAACAATACACTGTGAATATTTCAGCTGACTTTGGAGTTTCAGCACAAATTACAGCCACAATGTGCAAACGCAAGTCTTTCATTGGAACACCATATTGGTAGGTGGATGTACATTTATCACTCTGTTCATGCTAATCCTTTTCAATGTAAATAAAATCTCTCCATCTGTTTTTACCTGGTGGTTCAGGTGGAATAAGCATTATAGTAATACTATTATCCTCTCAATGTGTGTCCTTTCCACTGTCAGCATATTCTTCTCACCTGTAATTTATTGCAATGTCAGTTTTCTCCCTAAATTCCAGATTAGTATTCAGTCTTATTATGTTTTCTATTCTGCTTACAGCCAGTTGAAGAATATTAATTATTAGTAAATATTTTCCCACTGGGTTTCGGGGCTCCATTGTGGAGGAAAACGAGAACAGACCCACTGCCTTCCCAACAAGCATGTCATAAGAGCAGACCAACTGGGTGGCTTCCTTTGAAGTCGTGCATCTGCCTGAGAGGCAAGGAACCAGCAGTCTGCACCCACATTAGTCAGATCTGTAAAACTTGTGCACACAACACTGAGGTTCTGGAACCAGAATAAAGTCCAGAGGTGGACGAAGAACCAGAACTTTCCGCCAGAGCTTACAACCGGTGAACGCAGAGAAGAAGTAATTATTTTAGTAATTCTCACTGTTTCTTCTAATCATTGCCTTCTGTATATATGTTTCGAAAATCTGTTTCCCTAAATTGTTTGTTGTTGTTGTTGATTATAGCTTCCGAAATATTTGAAGATTAGCAGTATGGTTTTTGGGGAGAGCTGAATGCGAAAGCCAAGGATAGAATGACTTGGTGTAAGTTTGTTGAGGGCCTATGCTTAATTGAGGGTTAGAAAGGCAGAAGAAGAAGAAGTAGAAGTATAGTTCAGGTAAAACTAATGTCGCTGTGAACTATTCAGGATGGCTCCAGAGGTTGCAGCTGTGGAAAGAAAAGGAGGCTATAATCAACAGTGTGATATTTGGGCAGTTGGAATCACAGCTATAGAGTTTGCAGAGCTGCAGCCGCCCATGTTTGATCTGCATCCAATGAGGTATGAGCTGTCCTGTTTCTTGCTTTTTCTTTGTGAGTTCCCGGTTGTCACAGGTCAGGTTCACAGGTGAAAGTGAAACTACTATGCCACATCTACAGAGTCAAAGAATATAATGGTCCCTGTGCACACACTGATGGACACAGAACATGCTGCTGCTGAGAGGGCCACTTCACAATGAAAAGCTAAAGAGGCTTAAAAAGACAGACCTCCCAGACAAACTATATACCCAGAAGACCACAGCCTGTGAATCTCCCCCTAAAATATTATATCTCCCAGCCTTACTGGTTAAGGAGAAGAGTTTGGTGACTGGTCACAATAGATCTCCTGGGGTAAAAGTTTAGATATCCTTAAACTACTGGCTGTGTTCACTGACACATACAAAAATCATTTCTACAACACACAAAGTGTATTTACCGGTTGAAGGAAACTATTGCAATAAAATGAAATAATCATGGGGCCGAAAAAATCTAAACTGGATTTTCTTTCTGAATGGCTGAAATTGCCACCCATCTGATGTTTTGGCTTCTTCCGGCTGCTTGATCAGCTGCCACTGATCCACACGCGCGGAATGTTGGCTCTTCAAGATCAGGCTCAGCAGTCAAGACATCCACCCGCAGCTGAAGAAATTGAACACAATATATAGATGGCTATCTCATATGTGTCTCTTCACAATGCCTTACTGAGGCTAGTCCTCATAAAGTTTTCATCTGCATACACACATGCATAACAGGGGGTAGCAGTGATGGTAATGTAGACTCAAATTCCATCATACATAAAGAATTGGACTCACCGGGGCATTTCCTTGCTTGATTGGAGAAACTTCTCAGCCATGTCTCATGGATATACAATGACCATGGCCTTTCACCCTGATATAAATCTCAGTCACAATGAATGGTGAATTATTATGTTATGTGAATGGGTAGCATCACTTTACTGCTTATAAGGGGTTACTTGTTTCACACGCACAATCATATATCACCACAAACCATAAAAGACAATTAGTAACCACGGAAATGAGATTTCTGAGAAGGGCTGTAGGAGTGACCATAAGAGATAAGATCAGGAATGAGATCATAAGAGAACAAGTCGGCACAGAACCAATTCTGGATTACATACAAAGACAGCAAGTGAAATGGTTTGCCCACTTAGAGAGAATGCCTTGTGACACCATACCATACAAAGCATACATGGAAAGAGAAGAAGGAGGTAGAGCACGGGGTAGACCAAGAACAAGATGGAAGGATAACATCAGAGAAACTCTACAACAGCACGATGTGCCTATGGTCGAGGCAGCCAGAAGAGCTAGAAACAGAACCTTATATCTCCCTCGACACCCACAGCGGTAAAAGAGGAAGTGAAGAAGAAGAAGAAGAATCATATATCACCAGACATTCCAATCTCAACCACATAGGTTTACTTTACACTGAATATCAGTACTGAGGTTTAGTTTATACCTGGTTTACACTCATACCTTATAAGCTAAGATGACAGAATGGATGTCATTCAATATACCCTGGTATTGTATTATCATAGCAGTCATATAACTCTCATACGTGTTCATCACTGTTGAGAATATGAAAGAGCAGCCATTTCCCATTCTATATAATCTCGTGTAGTTAACATAACATACACTTGGGCAAAACTCACACACTAGTTGTATCCTGAAATAGTCACTCACTCAATCACTCCAGGTAAAACTTGTGTTGGTAAATATATAAATACATATTAGAAATAGTGAGCACTGGGATAAGAGGTGTAAAGTTTAAATATAACTCAGTTATATGGGGTACACATACTGATATATCCTTTAGCACCCCACAATAAAAATCGAACTGGCTCAGAAAAATTGATCACACAAACCTACTCTCGGCCTCCTAGCAATCAAAACAGACAAAGAGGAAGTGAAACCACTCTAGAATAGTTAATTATAGTTTTCAAGTTACGTCACACGCGTAGCTCCGTTTAGGCTTCGTATTCCCCAACCATATATAGATGTTGAGTATACTCGACTGTGGGACGCTACGAGGTGGGCAGCTGAAGTCCAATATACTCGACTGTGGGGTGCTAAAGGATATAAACCATAATCCTCTGGTGGGAATTATTGGATGCAACTACAATTGTTCAAATCAATGTGTCCTAATCCACCTTTCCCTCTTCTCCTCAGGGTTAACCATACTACATTTCAGTCAAGTATACACACTAAGTTACAGTGCAGTCAAACTCATTTAGGATCTCAGTGATCATATAAGTTCATCTGATTTCAAACTCACAATTATGATTCTAGGTTTTACATCAGTTAGTTGCTCTGAAACCTTCCAGTAAATATGGTTATAGTGAACTAACATTTGTTCCATTCCATAATGGTTGTAATATAATTTCTGTCTCCATGCCGAGAAATGTGTTTGTGTGAGATTTCACTTTAAACAGTCACTGTAAGAATTACACTACACCGTGTGAGATTTCACTTTGTACAGTCAGTGTGAGAATTACTCTACACCGTGTGAAATTTCACTTTGTACAGTCATTGTAAGAATTACACTACACCGTGTGAGATTTCACTTTGTACAGTCAGTGTAAGAATTACTCTACACCGTGTGAAATTTCACATTGTACAGTCAGTGTAAGCAATACACTACACTGTGTGAGATTTCACTTTGTACAGTCAGTGTAAGAATTACACTACACCGTGAGAGATTTCACTTTGTACAGTCACTGTAAGAATTACACTACACAATGTGAGATTTCACTTTGTACAAAAAAAATTCCAATACTAAAATGTGTCTCATGAATAAACAAAATTGAATCAAATGAGCAATTACACAATATGTTTACATACATGAGCATGGTGTTAGTGATCGGAACGACAGACAGGAGTAAGCAATGATAGCTAGCTGCACCATTTTCCGAAAGAATTCACCAGCAGAAGAATTACATAATTGGTAGAAGAATAGCTACAGTGATAGTAGATTAAGTTAGCTGGTTGTACTTCACTTACCCCTGGCAGGGATTCCTTATGATCCTCTATAATTGCTTCAGACAGATTACTTTTGACTTAGCTGACCGCCAGCTGGCGTACTATAGTGAGGACATTCTGCATATACATCTTCCCGCTGAAGTAACGAGAGATCTAGAGATCTCCCATAAGTCACTGAAAAACGAGCTCTCCTGTTTTGATGGTAAAAGAAGTCCAGGACTTACCTTTTGACTAAATCTTCTGAGTCATCACTGCTGTATATCACAATACTGGTACATTATTAACAAAAAATCTTAAAGGCTTAGGTTACTGTTATCCATTAAATAAAGCAGGAAACATTGTCACAAGGCACCTTATGACACCGGTGTGCTGTATACTCATACTTCATAGACAGAAATGGATGTTACTGTTAAGCAGTTTTATGTGATTCTACATAAATGTGATGTAGTCGGTCCTTTGCAAAACATATAAAGGAATCTGATGGTAAAATTTTGTGATGAAAGGATATATCTGAAGGGATCACATGATTAATTTTTTTGAAATCTTTTTGATGGGATCTCATAAATATTTACTTTTATGATGAGATGATATAAATTGAAGAACCTTCTTTGTAATATTTCATAAATAATTACTAGAAAAGTTAGTTGCCTATCATTTACAGCACGTTGCAGAACCAACCCCAACATTTTTTGGCTGTTGTGGTTTTTCTAGCAAGTTTATGTCCAGTAGTTTGCCATTGCTTTCTGGGCAGTCAGCTCCTCGATACCACTGTTGAAACCATCACAAAGCCCGCAGCTGGGATCGAACCCGGCATTACGAGGCACGTTCCCAATGCCTAAACCACATAATTACTAATATTGTGAAATATATGCTGTGAATGGTATTAATGGAAACATCATAAATGTTACATCTTTAGTTCCCAGTGTAGCTTCCGGGGCCCTATTGTAAAGAAAACAAGAACAGACCTACTGCCTGCCCAAAAGCATCTCGTCAAAGTCGATTAATTGGGAGCTTCTAAATCGGAGTGCATCTGCCTGAAAGACAAGCATCCAACAGTCCATACAAATTAGTCAGATCTGTCAAACAGATGCACACGTAACACTCAGGATCTGGAGCAGGACTGCTGTCCAGAAGTGGGCTAACAACCAGAACTTCCCACCGGAGTTTACCTTGGCAAACGTGAAGAAGAAAAAGACTTCTTTGGTGAAAGGATATGTACAGGAAACTCAGGGAAAAAAAATGCCCCTATGATGTCATTAACCCTGTAGCTCCGGGAACGCTAAAATAAAAAAAAAAATTTAAAAAGACCATGACTGTGTGTTTCCCAAGTATCCTTTTTACAAACAAATGCAATTTTACACAGGCCACTAATAAATTTTAAAAACAAAAAAATTTATTTTTATTTTAAAAGTTTGTTGTTGGAATATATGATGATATAGAAAGGAAGTAATCAGTCGATATGAACAGAGTGGAGCATTTTTTGTTTAAGTATTCAGAAACCATGAGTTGTTAACCCTCTGGCTCGTTACTATGGATATATCGCAACCCCTTGGGCTTTATTCCGTGCGTGAACCCGGACCACAATGAGTTCATCACCTGGTCCCCGCTCAGTCAGGTTTTCACCAACTGCGCTAGCGAGTCGGGCACAGAGTTCTTTTTCTTCTTTCGTTTGCCTGAAATAAGTTGTCTATATCAGCAATTTTGTCTCTTGTATAAATGTCACTGTTGTTGTTAATTCATTTAGTGGTCCATAGAGTGACAGCACAGAGTGAAGCATTACATGGATTATTTTTCTTGGAGTCTAAAAACAAATATTTATCGGGTGACCTCTATCACTGGGGCTACAGAAAATTTATATGTCAACTTGGTTTTAAAAAAGCCATTTAGTTTGCAAGAAAACCACCTTAATGTAATTTGTAGTAACTGTATTCATATCCCAACCTTCTAAACCTTTGCACAGGTGTGAACTCAGCCATTAGCATTAACTATGCATCTTATAAAAATACTGCTCTTGACTTCTTCTTCAGCATTCCGAGCCCTTGAGGTTCATTGCTGCAGATGTCACCCGCCTCCATTGGCCTTCTCTTTCCAGTTTTTGACACCAAGTGTTTGCAGGTCTGCCTGGACATCATCTCTTCATCGCCTTCTTGGTCTGCCTCGTGGTCTACGACCAATCATCTCCCTTATGTTTACAGTTTTTACTTTTCTGTCATCTGACATTCTTTCCATATGCCCCAACCATTTCAGTCTATTAGCTCTCATGATGCCAGTGATCAAAAGTGATTTAAACAGATTAGGAATTTCGTTGTTGCTTCTCACTCTCCATTCCCTGCTGTTTGCATCTTTGATGGGTCCAAAGATTCGTTGTAAGACTCTGTTTTCGAAAACCTGTAATAAGGCTTCATCTCTTTTACAAGTCAGAAAAATGACATTTATGGGGAATTGGCCTCAGCTGGAAGTGTCAATTTTGCTACTTCTGGGGGTGGCAGGGTTAAAATGTTATGTCTGTAATGACAATTATGACAGCTTATTTTTTTTTCAGTAGTTATGTTCTCATTGATATAAATTTTTTTTTTTCCAGAGCATTGTTCCTGATGTCCAAAAGTGGTTTTAAGCCTCCAACTTTAAAAGATAAAAACAAATGGTCAGTGCTTCCTGTAATTACATTGTTTATCAGCTGTTTTATAGGTGACTGGGCTCCTCTTGGCGAAATTGTTATTAGTTTGATTTTTGACTCCATCCATTGTTTTATTATAATTGTCCTAGGCTGGGTTTTGGGAAAAAAAAAAAGGAATAGCACAGAAGCCTCTCTAATAAGCATGTCATAAAATTTGATTAATTAGAGGTGTTTTTTCTTCCAAGTCCAGAGTGCCTCTGCCTGATATGCAAGAACTAACAGTATGCATACAAATAAATCAGATCTGTAAAACTGATGTGCGTGTAAACTCAAATTCTGGGAGAAGACTCGTCCAGAAGTGGACAAACAACCGGGACTTTCTGCCAGAGTTTACAGCTGGTAAACACAAAGAAAAAGAAAGACCCAGGGTCTCGGAGGCAAAGTGGTTACTCGCCCTGTACCCTGAAGGTTATTTTATTAGCTTGATATTATACTCCATCTTTTGGTTTGTGAGTGCAGATGCTTTGCAGATCTTTGGGTGGTCTTTGCTGTCTTTCAAGCAGGCAGTTGCTGTTCAGAGTTACAGTCATATGAGATAAAATAGAACACAATGAAGTTGCTCTTCTTGACTTTAAACAAACTTTAGGCTTTATCAGTGAACAGACTATGGAAGCCTTGCCGAAATTAGAACAAGAATTGCCATGGCAGAAGGGGCCTTTTAGCAAGATGCAAAAGATTCTCAGCAAAAGAAGATATCAGTTGCAGTGAGAAAAAGAGTATTGAAGTGCTATGAAGAACCTGTGTTATTTTATGCATATGAAACATGGACAATTAGCAAACGATATTAAATATATCAGCAGACTTGTTCTGAGTGATGTTTAAATATATGGTACTTAATAGGTACCAGGAAATGTTTTAGAAAGGGAAGGTGACTGATATATGCTGACATGCCCCACAATCTCAGATGGTGCATACAAATATGGATCTAGCATCAAATGCATCATGTGCCAGGTCACAAAAAGAGCTTTTACTTCAATTTTGAAAATTTAGAATCAAAGAAAAACGACAAGAACATCCCTAGATTGTCACTAATAAAGCGTAAAGTGGCGGCTGGTCTAGGAGGGAAGAAGCTCCGACAGGTGGACAAATAGGGCACTGCTCTTCTATCTGGCAGCTTCTGCAGCATGCTTCCTGTCAAATGTATTGTTGTTACCTTGATATAACAACAGCCATGATGTCTCAGCTAAATACCGTGTGTAAAATCAACATCGCGGTAAGGGTCAATATATACAAATGAATGGTATTGTCTATTTTCTGATACAGATGTGAGATTTGGACTCAGTGTGGAAATGGAAAGAAGGATTCAGGCATTTAAATGTAAAGGCTATAGGCACATTTTATAGATGAGTTATTTAGAGCATAAAACTAACACATTTGCCAAAAACAAAATATAATTAACAGGATGTCAGTAGCTTCTCTTGGCAGTGGTTGAAACATCGCAAGCTAGCCTGGTTCGGGCACGTGGTAAGATTCGATTGCAAAGACTGTACTTTAAGGAACATTCAGGGGGTAGTCGAAAAAGAGGAGGGCAAAGAAGAAACTAGAATGACTAGAAATTGACAGGACTGAGTTATGAACTTGTTCAACAAGTGGAAGACAAAAGTTTTTGAATTTTATTGCTTCCATCAAAGCACCGCCACACCCCAAACGGGTCAACGGTTATGTTACCTTTCCTGTGGAGTAAACAAGACATACAGACAAATGTGAAGGATCAAGTTCTACATCTACAATACTGCCCAGGCTTTGTGCTATGGAGAGGAGGAACTTCATCCCTAGCCTTAATTGGATTGCCATAGGCTGTGAGTCCCATGCGTCAGAAGAACATTGGCGACTGGGTCACACATTGGCTGGCCAGTAGACAACTTTGTTGCCGGTTGGGACAATATTTGGGTCTGTCTGCTTTGATCGTTTCAACACTGCAAGAGTCCTTTTCGGGGCTTCTTGGTGACGAGCAGTGCTCACCATTTTATATGGAAAACAAATATTCACAGTTATAACCTAAAGCTCTCCCTTCGGGGATGCTGGTTATACCTGGCGATCCCCACCCCCACCCCCACCCCACCCCCTCAAAAGATGTTGGTGAAGACAGAAAGGTGCCAACAACTAAATATACCATTCTTTTAAATATTTATTAAAATATCAAGTGTTTTTCTGTTTTATGTTTAGATATATGGTATTAAATATACCAGTGATTTGAATATTTCTTCTTTTCCACAGGTCTATTGTATTTCAGCATTTTCTAAAAATGGCCTTAACCAAAAATCCTAGGAAAAGGCCAACAGCAGAGAGAATGCTGGAGGTTAGTTAGAAGACGTTGTTGAGCTCTTGTGTATTATTGTTTCTTTGTAACTTTTTTTTCTGTCTCTGGCTGTCTCATTACTACTTTCTGTTTAAAGTTTTCTGATTTCTGGATGAAACATATCTTATCTATACTTTTCTGTACAACTCTTTTGAGTAGCAAGGATCGTATCATGAGTGGATTTGTAACTAATTTGCATGAGTGGATACCAAGCATCAACACGTGGACATTACAGAAGCTCAGATGGATACACTGTTTGTGTTATGCATTAATCAAGTAACAGAAAGTATTGTGAGCGGCACTCATAGAAAGAAGTAGAAAGATAGAAGAACACACTAGACAACATAAAAATCGAAAGCTATAGTTACCGTGCCGGGAATTGAACCTGTCACCTCCAGACGGCGTCTGCGCATCACGATGAATACAAGTGCACTAAGATACATGGTCAACAAGGCACCCCCCAAAAAATGTGTCTTATTGGCCATGTTTATCGTACAGCTTGAAATCCACAACTATGGAATACGGACAGAATTCATTTCAACCCATTGAAATGGCACCATAGGTTACAGAAATTTATATTAACGAAGCAAATGTCGAATAACAATCACAGCAACAATTTACGAACACAGTAGACCTTAATGCTTTGTCTAGAATACACAAACATTTAAGAAAGGTATTTGATTGGTAGGTTCTGGTGTGTATACCTCATTCTTATAAATAAACAGAGGGGGCAGGAGCACGAGGGAATGAAAGGGAAGATTTTCTGGCTATGAAAGCGATAAAGAAGACATTCTGGAAATCATTTTTGAAAGAAAGTCTGATAGAAGTCATGAGGTATAACATATGTAAGAATGTATGTAAGAGGAACTAGGTGTGGATCTGGCAAGAAGGGACGCATGAGAGAAGGAGAATGACTTGTGTATAATTAGTGTGCTACGGCAACAGTTAGCATCTACACCTCAAGACGTTTGCTATGTAAGACACAGCAACTAAGGGTATGCCCAGTGTGTATGCCCTTTGTGCTATGCATGATATTGATTCTTAAATCAGCAAACACATTTAACTGTCCTGTTATAATAACAATAATTATTAGGATACCCTGAACAGATAGAAAGAGTAATAATAATGTCTTGAAAGGAACTGACTCACAAAGAGAACTGGTTGCTCACATCAGAAAGACACAATCTACATTCTTTGGTCATGTGATGAGAAGGAGAAAATGGAGTACTTGTGACTGTAAGAAAGTTGGAGGAGAGGAAGAGGGAGACCGAGAGAAAAGATGCTGGACAGTTTGACATCATGGCATGGAGGATCATCTGTGTCAGAGCTGATTGAAAGTACATGAGACAGAAGGTTGTGGATAGGCCGGACTACCAGTGCGGTATGGCATGGACTTTAAGAAGTTAAATTGACATTAGATCAGCTAGTGCGGTTCTGTTTCGTAATAGTTAGTGAAATCGTTTCACAGTGCATTTACCAGGCTTTGATTCCTGCTGTGTGGGTAGCTTTCAGAATTTCAGAACAGTAGTACGAGAGTCACACAGTGGAAGAGATTAGAGCATCACTGCATGATATTCCCATAGCTAGCACTGGAAACATTGCAGCTAACCTTCATTGTGATGAAAGCACTTGAAAAAAAACCTTAGATGAGGTTCTTAACTTTTACCGCTCTCTTAAAAGCGACTGAAAGCTTGTCAAAACATTCTGTATAATCTCTAGATCATACAGGTGACATCATAATTTTTATAATAATTCGTATCGGGATCAGAATAATGGACTTTTCAGTACTTTATCTGTCAAATCTATTACTTATGTCTGTTTTACCACCTTTTAGTCTGGTGTAGACGGGGGTCGTGAGCGTGTGGATTTAGGGCCGCATAACTAGGGCTGTCACCACAGACTGTACAGGTTAGGATGTTTAATTTTGTCCCTGATAGAAAAACTCTTATCATCTTATCCGGGGTCGAACCCGTGTCTCTCGCATGAGAGCCCTGGCGTCGTCATTTGTACAAATGTCCACATGTGAATCCATTTGGAAGGAGGGGGGGAATTGACCCACTGCTGCCTCCACCAACAAGCATGTCGTTAAAAAATGACTAATTAGGGGTGTTTCATTCGAAGTTGGAGAGCATCTGCCTGAGAGTTGAAGAACCAGTAGTCTGCACATAAATAAGCCAGGTCTGTAAAATAGATGTATATGCAAAACTCAAGCAGTGGGTTTCGATCGTGGTACGTATGTGTCGGACTCGCAACGCCTAAGCCACGGACGCTACCTTACCAGTTTCTAAGTCATATAAATCATTTGAGTTGATTAAATGTCCATTCTCTATTGGGAGATGTAAAGCAGAAGAAGAAGGAGGACGAGGAGCAAAAAGAAGGAGGAGGAGGATGAAGAAGAAGAAGGAGGAGGCACTTGCTAAAGATCAAGATCTTTTCTGGACCAGAAATAGTTATATTCTGCAAAGCATCTGCGACAAAGTTTTTTGATCATGTGATGAGAGAAGGAGCACTTGAAAATATCGCGATGACTGGAAAGATCACTGGTAGAAGAGGCAGAGAAATGATGGTGAATGGCTCAAGACAGTGGCATGGAAGAATATCCTTAGTGAAATTTATCCAGAACACCAAAGACCGAGATCTGTCGAGATGCTTGAATGCCTCTGCCAGCTGGCAAGGCACTTGATGATGATAATAATTTGCCACATAAATGCTGTATCTGTATTATTAATATTTAATGTCACTTTGCGAAGAGTTCCTGTCTTTTTTAGAAATTATGTTCATGAGACTTTTAAGTATTTTAAACAATAATTGTTTGGTTTTTTTCTTAGCATCCTTTCTTTCAAGGAGACTTAACGAGAAGATTGACCAAGGAATTGTTGGAAAAGTCCAAAAACCCCACACAGACTTTCGACCTCAATGAAGACGAGGACGGTGTAAGTATTTCCATGCAGTTCTGCATCTCTGACATATTATATATATAGTAAACAAACAGAAAATGCATTGATTAGCACTCATAGAAAGAAGTCGAAAGAAAGAAGGATACACTAGACAACATACAAATCGAAAGCTGTAGTTATAGTGTCGGGAATCGAACCTGTCGCCTCCAAATGCCCCCCCTCCGATCCTGCAGAATAATATAGGCAACTTCCTACAAGAAGATTCCTATGTTCACAGTACGAGTGTTAGTAAATCTTCCAGATATGTTAGACACTTGGGTTGCTGCTGGTGGCTGATCCATGCAGCTATGACGACTGAAGGGCCACCTGATAATGCTGGATGGAGATTAATCTTGTAAGCATCAAGTGTGGCATGTAAGTCAGCCAACCTTTGACTGAACAGTTTAGTTTTTTACTAGGTTATAATGTTGTTTCTGTAGTTATGTGAGTTTGGTGGTAGGAGCTTGGTGAAAATGTTGGTTCCTGATCTGGATGCTTTTCCCCCACAAACCAGTTCTGTCACTGTGGGGAGTTACCAGGGGATCTGGTCGATGCTCAGCGCTGAAGGAAAAAGGGAGGCGGATGTCTAGTTAGACAATTACTGGTAAAAATGGAATTGGAACTCTTTGCTAGCAGCTGAAGATGGGGATAGGGTGCTAATGGGAGTGTCCCGAGTGCTGTGATGTCGATTCTTAATTCAGCATTTAACCAGTTCTGTCCGGAGCTTTACTAATCACCATCCCATACCCTTGGTGAAAAGGATTATATTTGACTTTAGAATTGAGTCATTAACTCTCTGAGTCCCAGGGGGTTCAGCATCACAGGCCCAGGGGGTAGTCAAGAAAGTAACAAAATCGGCGCATCATGCGTTCATTGGGCTTCTATGTAGGAACCTATGAACGCATGATGCATTCCATGGGACTCAAAGAGTTAAAGTGTCAGGGCTGTCATTGTCTTTTATGCCGCAGTGATATGGAAACCACTGGAGGTCAGTTGCTGCCTGTTTTGACAACTCAACTAGTCCTTTGTTAGACTCTATAGTGTGCTGTCAGTAATTTTGGTCTATAGAGCCTGTATGGCTGATAGTGAAAAAAAAACATCTTTCCCGTAAGGAATATGTGAAAAAATATCTTTTCTGTAAGGATGTGCAGCTTGTTCATGTGCTGTGCTGGCATCAAAAAGGCTGAGAACTCTGCCTTGTAGTTGGGGCAAATTCATCAGGTGGGGGGGGGGGGGGGGGGGGGGGGGGGGGGCTGCCAGAAACACAGTAGTGTCATCGGGGTGTTTAGTGTTGACACCTGCTCCACCAATATTTATTGGCTCCTTCACTGATCTGACGTTGTAGATTCTTGTCAGCTATCCTATGGAAACATGTGCTTGAGATGTGCACTGTGATTGCCTTCTTCACTAAATTTTGGCTCAGCATCATTGTTTCCACAACCATAATTTTCTGCCAGAGTTAAAAACCAGTGAACATGTAAAGATGAGGAGTGTGTATGTTGTTCAATCCCACCAGGACCATACAATGAGCAACAAACACCCGGTGACACAAAGTGCCACCATTCGGATGAGGATCATCTGGGCACAAGTCTCAGTTCAACAGTTAGGTTATATTAGGGCCTCAAACTACAGCAGAGATGGGGCTTTAAATAATGAAAAATTTCCTTTTTACATTGGGATTGAAGGTGCTTTATGAGGAGTATTATATATTCTCAGTGCTAATGTTATGTTGAATTCGCTATTGCCTTGTTGTAATTAGTTCCGAACACTTGTTCGTTCTCAGCTTCTGCAAGATGTGCCAAGGAGAATACCATCCAACAAGCAATCACGCCAGAATGCAGCTACTGACAGCATCGAACTTAAAGGTACTTGCTTGTTCTATGATTATTTAATCGAACTAGATGATTTTTATAATGACGTTTCTATTTTTCTTTCTTCATGGTGTTAATTTCAGTATTTCTCAGGATCAAGTAATGTTGGATAGACTTTCAGTGGTGCTACTTTTAATTATTTCTTGGAATTAGGTAGAGGAAAGGGAAGTTTCCGTGTGGGTTTTAGTGTTTCCTTAGGGGTAAGGGTTGGGGGGGGGGGGATAGACCCATTGCTGCTGTAATAAGCATGTTGTAGAAGTTTACTAATCAGTAGCCAACAGCATGCATACCTATAAGCGGATCTGTAAATCAGATATGCATGCAAAACTCAAGTTCTAGAAATAGACCTGAGTCCAGAAGTGAATGAACAGCCAGAACTTTCCACCAGAGTTTACTGCCTGTGAACACGAAGAAGAAGAAGAAAGAAAAGAAAAAGAGAAGGTAGAGCACAGTAAACTAAAATTTGTGTTAACAGTAAGTGTTTCTTAGGATCAGTTGAAGAGACTTATCATTTGTATTCACTTCTAGTAGTTCTATGTTTATTTAAACTGAGCTTTTGTCTGACTTTCTTCTCTTTCTTTTAGGGGTGCTCTTAGTGTCTTTATTCCCAGTCCTGTGTCTTTTCTTGTTTCTATCCTTACCTGTATCTTGCTGTATCACCATCACCCACTTGTTGCCATTCTCTCTCTGTCTTTATTTCTCTTTGCTGTTAACTCTGCCTCTTTCTGCTATTGTCTCTCTGTGATTCTTTTGATAACTTTGTTTCAAAGTTGAGGCAAGATTAATTAAAACCGCTGACTTCCCATTACTGACCTCAACAACTGGCTTTGAAGTCTTTAAGTATTCATGTAATTTAATCAGGATCACCTTCTTCTATATACTCTCTTAAATTCTGAATTAAACTAACATACTGTTGGCATCATACAGTTCTCTGACTAACTTTTGATTTCCTTTCTTTAATTTCTTGCAGTAGCTGATAAGAAATTGGCAGAAGAGGTAAGATCGAATTTATAAGCTTACCATTTTTGCATTTTTTGGGGTTCAAAATAGCATTTTTTTCTATGATCTGGCTAATCAAGATAATCAGTATTTGCACTGTAATCAAGGTCTGACAATTAAGTAATAATACTAATTCCATAACAATTCAAATAATCAACAGTTGAAAATATAACCTGTATTTTGATCAAAGTAAGCCCCTTGTGCTTTGATACAGCTAGCGGTACGATCTAAAAAAAAAACTGGAACGACCTCTGTTCTTCTATTGTTATGGCCCTTAAAGTCGACGCTGCAGCCCGTTGGATGTCATCAATATCGTCAAAAAAGCGTCCTTTCAAGGGTATCTTTAATTTTGGGAATAGAAAGTAATCACAAGGAGACAAATCTGGGAAATAGGATGGATGGTTGAGAAAGCAACATCTCATTTCACCTCCTTGTTAGACTTGTAGTTATTATGTAGAATAAATTTACACTTTAGTTTTTATGTAGAATAAACTTACACTATAGTTTTTTAAAGAATAAATTTACCCTGTATAGCTTTTAAGAGTAAATTCACACTAATATTTTATATAAAATAAACTTACATTGTATAGGTTTTTTTTTAAATGTCAAATAAATGGACACTGTTTGGCTTTTGTGTTAAGAAAAAATTTACATTATGGTTTATATTTGCAGGATAAATTGATGCAATAGAATTTTGGCTCTTACTTTTTTGTTGTTGTTACTAGAATGAATGTCACTTGTTTTATTAATTAGTATAGTAAGCTAAAAGTTAAAGTCGAGAGGCTTATCTTTATTGCACCAGGCCATCCCATGTGGCCCTCTCTTTATCTGCAGAACAGCTAACCACCTGCCTTCAGTGCCGCAATAACGCCTTAGTGCCAGTAACATTCTTCAAAGTCATCATCGTTATCAGTTTCCACTTTTGCTGTTAAGGTCGTGAGGAGGAACAGTTTGCGATTTATTGCTTGATGGGTAGCAATGGTTGCTGTCATTCTGTAATGATGTAGCAGGTCTTTAATGTCATCAGTCTATATTCTCCTGGGGCAACCTCTCGCTTTTAAATTAAATCTTTTTTACGTATAGCATCTGTGTTGGTAGTTGTTCTGGCTGCATTCTAGCAAGATGACTTCTGGCTGCATTCTAGCAAGATAACTTCTGGCTGCATTCTAGCAAGATGACTTCTGGCTGCATTCTAGCAAGATAACTTCTGGCTGCATTCTTGCAAGATGACTTCTGGCTGCATTCTTGCAAGATGACTTCTGGCTGCATTCTAGCAAGATAACTTCTGGCTGCATTCTAGCAAGATAACCTCTGGCTGCATTCTAGCAAGATAACTTCTGGCTGCATTCTAGCAAGATGACTTCTGGCTGCATTCTAGCAAGATGACTTATGGCTGCATTCTAGCAAGATGACTTCTGGCTGCATTCTAGCAAGATGACTTCTGGCTGCATTCTAGCAAGATGACCAACACATTTGATCTTCTGTTTTTCAAAAAAATTAGTACATGATGTTGTTTCCACAGTCTGTGGTGATAGTATTATTTCTCACTTTGTTTAAGATGGTTAAGTTGGAGGGCTTACTCCGGCATTTTATTTCACACATGTTAATTTTACATAAGTTAGCCTTTGATGATGCTCTAGATTGGCACTGGTAGCACAGTGTTAGAATGAATATGCTTTTTATTATCTGTTTCTTGGTGGTCATACTTATCCCCAGGTATTTCTATAAAAACTGCAGTCCTGAACAGGAATTATCCATAAAACAAACCTAAAGCAAATGACTTGCCCTGTTTGCTATGGAGAACCCTATCATGTCCAAAGCAAACAACTTGCCCTCTTCGCTATGGAGAACTCCTGTCATGTCCAAAGCAAACGACTTGCCCTCTTCGCTATGGAGAACCCCGGTCATGTCTCCTATTCACTTGTAAATTCAGCTGTTATTACTAGCCTTTCTGATTAGCGCTGTGGTGAGGACACTAGCCTTATCTGAGGAAGACGAAATGCAGCATAAAAATCTCTTTTTATAGCAGGGCAGACCAGGCCCTTAGCCCTGGTTGGCAGCTGGTCTAGGAGGAAATCTCAGACAGACAAAGCACTGTTCTTCTGATCTGGCAGCTTCTGCAAACTAATTTGTTGTAAACATATTAGTCTTACCTTTCCTTTGGAGTAAACAAGGCAGACAGAGGAATCGTGATGTGTAGGCAACACATGGTGTCCACAATACTGCTCAGGTTTTGTGCTACAGAGAGAAGGAACTTCATTTCCATGCTCCCCTTAGTACAATATAATACTGTTGTATGGAAAGACAGAAAGATGCCACCAACTGCTAAACTCTGATTTTCATATTTTTTCATCTCCAGGATAATACTGATAATGCAGCCAAGAAACCTTGGTTAGAAGACAGTCTGATGCATAAGTAAGTAGCAGTATAGAGAATTTTGTTTTAGGCTTGCAACATATTTTAAACACTTCTTATACCCTTTATTTATGCAGGCAGTTTTTGTGCACACATTATTTTCATTATGTTTATTTTGGCCGGCAGAGTACTCATTGTGCTTCTGAATTAATTGTTTTTTTTAATGCTTGAAATGCTAATCAAGTACAGCCTTTGGTTTTAAAATGGGCACAAGTTTAGTTCTGTTCTTTGCTACAATAATCTTTTGTGTGTATGTGTGTGTGCTTTTTTTTAGGGCGTAAACCCCTGTAGAAAGTTCTGGTTGTTCGTCCACTAATGTGTGCACTTAGTCTTCTTCCAGAGCTTGAGTTTTGGCTGCATGTCCATTTTACAGATCTGGCTTGTTTGTATGCAGACTGTTGGTTCCTTGCCCCTCAGGCAGGTGCAGTCTGAGTGAAGAAAACATCGCTAATTAGTCACTATGTATGACATGCTTGTGAGGGCACTGAGTCTATCCCCTCCCTCTTCCCCAAGTGGAGTCATTACAAGTTCTCTAGTCCATTCCTTCTCATATATCTGGAAAACACTGACTCTCTGCATCTTATCATTGTAAGGAGAATGGAAGCAGGAATAGAGGTGATGACCAGGTGATCATACATCAAAAGTTAAAAAAAAAGTTAAATTAAAAGATTAATCTTGTTCAACCGTTAAGTTATATTAGGGCCGCTGACTACAGCCAGGGTGTGGGACTTTCAAATGACAAAAATTGCATCCCATATAGGGATGAGAACCGAACTGTAATTTCTATGCCTCCCTGATGCATAGTATAATACTGTCGTATGGAAGGATGGAAAGATGCCAACAGTAAGATGGGTTGGCCTAATTTTTCTCTGGGACAAATAGTGTTTAACAACACTATATTTTATTTGTTATTATGAATGTACTAAAAAAACATTGCCTGTTGCTTGTCTGCTGTTATTAATCTTAGAAAGATGTTACAGAATTATACTCACTATGTAGCAGAGCAGTTGCAGATCTATGCCTGTATTGAAGATCCTTTGCAAAACTATATTAATCACTTAACAGGACTTTTGAAGAGTTACATTAATCACCTAACAGGACTTTTGAAGAGTTATATTAATCACCTAACAGGACTTTTGAAGACTTATATTAATCACCTAACAGGACTTTTGAAGAGTTATATTAATCACCTAACAGGACTTTTGAAGAGTTATATTAATCACCTAACAGGACTTTTGAAGAGTTATATTAATCACCTAACAAGACTTTGGAAGAGTTATATTAATCACCTAACAGGACTTTTGAAGAGTTATATTAATCACCTAACAAGACTTTTGAAGAGTTATATTAATCACCTAATAGGACTTTGTAGGTCATTGCTCCTAATATGATCTGTCGGTAGGACTCTGCATCTTTTCTCTGTACCATTGCCTATGCTGCTTACTGGTGACTGGTAAGAAATTTAGTAAACCCTCTCATCCCAGCCAGTGACTGTGAATTTTTTAGTGGATGTGCATACTACCATAACCCGGCCACGCTGTGATAACATCTAGAGATGGATTAGCGTATGTCGGAGAGGGTGTCCATCTCTGATGAATGACAAGACAGAGCGTGTTGGAGATACATTGCCTCCAGCCTTCACTGTGAAGACAGCAGCTGATGGATTGTGATTGATTTATGATTACAGACTCTTTTTATAAGTTGAAATTATTAATGCACAGCTCCATCTGTATGATGTTTGCACATTTTGGGGTTGTTTTTATCACTCACTCACTTTTCAATAAAAGTGGTTGATTTTTTTCTTTACCCATTTATTTTTTTTTTGCTTCTTTTCTTTTCCGTCTCCCATCACTCAGGAGTTTGCTTGAGTGTGTAGAGGAGGAACTGTCGCAAAGGTAATGCGTAGATATCATCATGATTGAGTGGATCAGTATCACATGCATACAGCCATTTGTTCATTTGCACTCGCTTCATCCTTTTCTGAATTTTTTCTTCTTTTTCTGATTTAACCAGTGTACATGCACATGCTCACCTACTATCATCAGGTGGCTTGCTATCTAGCATGGATGGTAATGCTTCTCCATTATCTTGCGATCTACAACAGAATGTTATCAGTTCATCCGACACATTTCTGTACCATGACAATTTGTTACTTGTTATCCATACTGAGTCCCTGTGTAGATTCTAGGGCCCCATTTAGGGGGAAAAGGGGAGGGGGAGACTCACTACTCCACTTACAAACATGCAATAAAAGTCCACAAATTAAAAATGTTTGCTTCAGTGTCGTCAAGGAACCAGCACTCTTCTCACAAATGAGCCAGATCTGTAAACAAAACGGATGTACATTGTGCATGCAAAGCTCAAATTCTGGTGCTTGTCTCCTTCTTATGTGGGCAGTCAGTTTCTTTCAAGACATCTTCATCTCTCTTTATCTGTTCAGGGTATTTTTTCTTGTCCATCCGAAAATATTCTTTCTCATAGCAGTTCCAAAATGTTGACTGTCTGTGACTAAATTCACTAATATCTTAAAACTTTATGATTGTCACCTGTCTCTTGGCGGGCCGCCTGCATATGTGTTCTCCCCCTACATCTCACCTGCCTAACTCTTTATTCTTCTTCTTCTTCTTCTCAGCGCTGACTGGCTGTAAACTCTGGCGGAAAGCTCAGATTGTTCATCCACTTCTTTACTTTGATTAGTTTTACGGATCTAGTTTATTTGTACGCAGACTGTTGGCTCCTCACCTGTCAGGCAGATGCAGTCTTAACTTTGAAGGAAATGTCCGTTATTAGCCACCTTTTACAACATGCTGGTTACGAAACAGACATGTTCTCCCCCTCCCCCTCCCCTGAAGTGTGGTCATGGAACCCACATAGGGACTTAACTTTTTTTCAGTGCTAGACAACTTGTAATACATGTACTGGATAATTTTGACATGATACGATTTTGTTAACTGATTGTTTCCTCATTTGACTAGTACTTTTGCCCATTCCACTCCAGTGATTGCAGTAAGAAATAATTTTCTGTATTGCTATTATTTGAACCCTTTTCAACCCAGGTACCTGTTTCAACCAGGCATGTCTGACTTTAAATAACAAACATTTATGATATAAGAATTATAGCAGTGTTCCCCAAAACTTTTCTTGGTCGCGGCACCTTTTTTTAATTTAAAATTTTTTTACGGCATCCTAACCTAAGTCAAAGTATGACTGTTTGTGTCTTCATTAAATTAATTATGCAGCTTTTACAATTATTTTGCGGAGCCCCCGTTAAGAGGTCACGGCTCCCTGGGGCACAGTGGCGCACAGTTTGGGAATCACTGGATTAGAGGACTGCCTCATCAGTACATCTAAGGCAGCTCATTTGAACAGATAAGCATGCCAGAGTCTGAGGTACCTGGCAAAAAGGTATCACAGCCAAACCTGAATACTAAGTAAAGTAAAGGACCATTTTCCACGCCTTTCAGGCGTATATGGTTTAAGGGCTAGAGCTATATTTTATAGTCCAATGGCACAAGATGGGTGATGTGGTCAGCATCACACCGGTCGCCTTTACTTCCCAGGACTGCACCTATTACCCACTCAAGGCTGGGTCGACCTGGGAGCCAAGGTCATTTTTGAAAAAAAAATACGTTCAGCTCTGCCAGGGAGCGAACCCATGAGCATCTGATCCGCAGGCGAGCATCTAGCCCCTACTTCGCCTGGAGTATATTCCTCTCAATGAGCAGATTTTTAACGGTTTGGATGGAAACCAAGCTGGTGATCAGTAGAAGAGTCATCGCACGTGTGGATGTAGCATCAAAGTGTCTGTGGTTTTCTGTCAGGGAGAACGAAAAAGAAGAAAAATAATGGCTTACTGGGATTGAAATAGTTCTGCTTCTTGTGTGGTTTAGGTGATGGATTTGTTCATCTTTTTGCAGATTTCGGCTCTTCCATCTATCCATCTCTTTGTTAGTCTTCCCGTCACCTTCCTGCTAGATGTTCTGCTGTAAAAAGTCTCATATGCATTTTGGTCTGGCTAAACCATTATGTTCTTTGTCTGTCAATATAATCGAGACAAGGTCTTGTTCCAACATTCTCTTTAATGCTACTCAGCTTTGAAATGTTTCAAATTGGATCATTTTGTCAACCTGTTGAAGTTTATCAGCACAATTATCATTCATCAGATATAACACAGTCATCTCACAGCATTTAGTTAGTTGTTCTTCATAAACGTATTTGTTACAGTTTGCCTAAAGTAAAGTACGTTTCTGTCTGTGTTTCTCTCTTTGATTCCCTTCTTTTTGTATGTGTGTGTGTGTGGTATATGTGTCAGTGTTTTCTCATTATCTTTTTGTGTGACTGTGGCCGTCATCGTCTTTGTCTTTGTCTGAAACCAGTTTCTATTTCTTTCTTTCTATCTTTATTTCTTTCTTTCTTTCTTTCTTTCTTTCTTTCTTTCTTTCTTTCTTTCTTTCTTTCTTTCTTTCTTTCTTTCTTTCTTTCTTTCTTTCTTTCTTTCTTTCTTTCTTTCTTTCTTTCTGTCTTAGTTTTGTTCTCCTTGTCTCTTCTTCTCTGTTTGTCATGTCCAAGGCAGTTTCTTTCTATCTGTTTGTATGTCTATCTGTCTTCAGGATACCTATATGTATTCACCATTTTATTGTTTCTGTTTCTATCCGTCTTCCTTTGTGTGTTCATAGGCACCCCCCTCCCCCATGCCTCCCTCTTGCACACACACCCTGACTTTCTCCTCATTGATGTAGCTTCCGCTTATTAGTGCACACCTCAAGCTCTCAATCTGCAACATGTTCTGCGTTGTTATGAACTGCCTGTTTCATCACGAGTAAACATGTAGTGCTAACTTTTTTCAGAGGCCACCGGAGTAGTTTATTATTAGAGGACGCCCTTCCATCAGTACATGACAAGTAAGAGCAGGCTAGATGCATGGGCACCAGACTTAGTCAACCCATTTTGTCATGGCCACAAAAACATTTTCTTTCCTTGTTATCAGTTTGCTTGCAGTTCATTTTGTTTGTTTGTCCCCTCATTTCCCTTCCAATGAATTATGTAGTGAATATACATGTTTAAAATTACTGTATGCATTTAAATTTACTGAATAGAAGAATGTTGGCTAGATCAGATTTTTATATAACTTTTAAATGACCGATGTTTTCAAGTACTGAATGCAAATTGTTAAATCTAAAGTCTTTCAAAATGACTAATTCTGTTTAATGTGCACAATAATAATAGTGTTTTTAATTTTCTCAACTAAAATCATTCATAGCTTCTAATTATGGATGCAATTAATACAAAAATCAGTATATCATAGTTTTCAATTACTGATGCATATTAAATAGTTCACAGCAAAAATAATGTTAGTAATTTACTTGAACTAAAATCGTTCGTAAATTTAAAATTTTACCTAGTTGAAATCATGTCTGCTTTTGTTTAAACTATTTTAGAAGTAGTTACTGCCGTATAATTCACTTAATGGAACTGTTGTCTGTAGTTGGTTGATTTAAGGCTTGTCATAACTTTAAATTGCTGATATGATTTAAAACTCTGCCCAGTGGAAATCATGTAGACTTTTGTTGAAAACAGATTCAGAAATATTCATAACTGTCACAAAGTGGCAATTAGTGGAAATACCGTCTGCCGTTTGGAGAAAAAGGGGGGTATATTTCATAACCTTTAATAACTTATTTGATTAGAACACTGCTAATTAGATTTAAAATAATCATAAAACAGAACTTAATTTTAAAAGTGTCTGCAGTAAGTCAGAAATCTTTCATAACTTTTAATTACTGATATGATTAGAACATTTCTCAGTGGCAATCATGTTTGCTTTTGTTTAAAAGGTTTCTGAATGATAAATCATTATTATAAAAGTACTGAATGTAGATTGTGTGTGCAGGATTTAAAAAAAAAAACATTTCATGACTTTTAATTATTAATGTTATTACAGAACAGCTCAGGGATAATCATATTTGTTTTCTTGTAAAAACAAAAGGTTCAGAATAGTAAATAAATTTAAGAAAAAACTCACACTGCTGTCTGTTTTACAATTTTTTTTTTTTTTTTTGAAAGGGCGCTGTAGACAGGGGGTTTGTGAGCTTGAGGACTTAGGGCCCCATGGCTAGTGCTGTTGCCACAGTCTGTGCAGGTTAGGATGTTTAATCTTTCCCCCGAAAAAAAAAATTCCTTTGCCTTACCGGAGATCGAACCCAGGTGTTCTGCATGAGACCCAGACATTGAAACCAATCTGCCATCCACTCCTCATAAAAGGAAGAATGATTTATTATAGTCATAGAATAGTGCTAAATATAAATAATGTCTGGAGTTTTTATTTGAAGACTTTCATAGCTTTTTACAAACATATGTCATTGAAAAAAAAAACTACTGATTTTTCTAAGCAATTAAGATGGGCTTCTGTGCCCAGATTGTGGCCTTTTGAAAATGAAGTTTGTTCTTGTGTTTAATCACCATTATGAATGTGAGTGATGTTGTCATAATGCCCTATATGGGTCGCAGTATTTTATTAGTTCACAACCCCCACTCGGTCTGTTGTCAGGGGTTCTAATGTAACCTAACGTTGAACGGGGTTTCTGGGACTTGTGCCCAGGTGATTCTCACCCAAATGGTGGCACTTTGTGTCACTGGATGTTTATTGCTTTTTGTGTGGTCCTGGTGGGGTTGAACATGGATCAGTCAGTGTGAGTGATGAAGTCACAAGCAGTAGTTTGCACAATTTATTGCCTGCTGCCAAATCTTGTCATTTGCATTCTAGAGAATTAGATTAGCATAGAAAAGGCACAAATTAATGTTTTCTTAAAATCTCTTATAACTTATCATGGATTTAATTATAACCGAAGTCAATGAAAGAATGTTTGATTTATCTGAAACCTGTCATATTTTAATTTTCGGTATCATCATCATCATCATGATTATCACCCTGTTGTGCCATTATTTGTTACACAGGGCTTGCCGTCTATTCTTTCTTTCCATGCTATCCTATGCAGTCCTTTCGGTATCACAGATGGAGTCCAGTCCTATATCACAAACATTCCTTTTAAGGTTTCTCCAGGACATCTTTGTCTCTTCAGTCCAATTCTTTCCCATTCAAGTGGCTATGTGGTGATTCTCTGCTCGTTTCTTTTCAAGGTGTGCCCTATACATGGTCGTCTTTGTTTTAGAGCTGTTGTTCCAACGGTTGTCCAGACATTTCTTGAATTAATCTCATTTAATGTTCGTAAATTACCTCAAGCATTGAGCTCAAATGACTGTCCAAAATTTAATTCCGAATATATATAAAAAATGTACTTATTCTTGGAGCTGCTGATATGAATGATTGTCTGGATGTTTCTCTTCTTTCTTTCTTCTTCTTCTTTTGTCAAAATCTGCTTGTGCCGCTAGGCGTCGCAATCTATCAGATGATTGGCAACCGAGCCAGGGCGCGCTCAGTCGCTTCATATGCCGTGATGTTATGAAGTCTCAAGTTGTCCGTGACTCCTTCAATCCATATTCTTCTTGGTCTTCCCCTGCCTCTTGGTGTTTCGATTTTCATGTTCTTCTTTCTTTACCTTTCTTAAATTCATCTCAGTATAAGTCTGGCTCTATATTCTGAATTTGCCTAGAGGCATGGAAAAGGGATCTTTTAGCATTCATACATTTCCTAATTGATCTCAAATTACTCTGTCCAAAATTTAATTACAAAATGATCATATAGAAAATATTGTTTTCAAGCGTGTATTGAAAAAAAAAGCCGCTGTTGGCCGAATTGACTACTTCTGCAGTGTCACGCTGGGGTGCGGGGTCTTTGAGCTTCAGGATTTAGCACCGCATGGCTACTGCTGTCCTCATGGATTGTACAGATTAGGATTTTATTTTTGCCTCTTACAGAAAAAAAAAATCCTCAACCTTACAGAGGATTCAGACCCAGGTCTCCTTTTAAGTGCGTATACATACTAAGAATTAATTACAGAAGCCAATAAACAGTACTGAATAATGAAAATATATATAAGATTTATTTCCTTGTCTGCTTTGCTCACAATCCCCCAACGGAACATAGCCTCTCCAGCAACTTTTGTGGCTGAAGATTATTACAGGATGTGCTAGCCTTGACTTTGTCACTTATTAAGACATGCATTGTTATGGTGCAGTGTTGCTATTCTGTCCTTCAGCTAGCTAATGGCTTTGGTGACACAATGCTAGTTCATTTTAGTCTTTCATGAATTCATATTACTGGTTACTCGCTTACACTGCAAATATTGGTCAGTACAGGCAGTAAGTCGGCTCTGTGGCTAAGTCGATGCGAACGCTTCGTAATGCCGGGATGCCGGGTTCAATCCCAGCTGCTGGCCATGCGCCTTGCGTTGGTTTCGACAGTGGTATCAAGAAAGCCGACCATCCAGAAAGCAATGGCAAACTACTGGACGTAAATTTGCCTAGAGAAACCACACAACAGCCAGGGGCTGCTGGGGTTGGTTCTGCAACGGCCTGTAAAGGATACGCAACTAACCTTTGAATCTGTACAGGCAGTAATTGGCAGCTGTGATTTTAAATGGTAGTCGCATTGCTGCCTTTTGGGTTTTCATTTGTTTATTTAGAAAAATAAAGTAACTGACACTTATCATTGTTCATCTGACGTATAGGGCTAAGCTTGTTCCTATATTTGTAGATCAGTTCACACTCAGTGGGTGATATGGTGAACATCACACAGGCCACCGCTGCTTCCTTGGACATTACCTGATGCTCATTTTAGGCTGCTGTGATCTGGCTATCAAGGTCATTTTGGAAGACAGTTTACCTCGGTGCTAATTTTAAATATCAGCAGATGACCATCTAGCTATGAAGTATTAGGCCTTAATTTCATATTGTAGGCCATGAAATGCAAGGCTAGGTGGCCAGTTTTCTTCCCCATCGTCCTTTTTTTGCAGACATTTCTTCGCAAATTTAAAGTTCTCTGGTACTGATTTTTTTTTAAAAATTGGGGATTCAACCCCTAGTTTGACATTTGCCTATATTTTATCCATGACTGTCCACTTTCTGTATAGATGGCTTTTGTGAAGTAGAACAACATCTCTTCTATTCCATAATTTCTAGGACTTCCTAGAGTAATTTTCTGTTCACTCTTTCAAAAGTCTTTTCTTGATATCTGAAGGCGACCTTCAAAATTCATTTCGTATCTGTTCTGTCTTTTCACTGTAATGGTCAGTAAACAATTCTGCCTCTACTGGCATTGAAAGTGAATCATCGTCTTGGCCGGCAAGTGTACAAACCACTGTACTACCTTGGCTTCTTAACATTTTAACACATATATAAAGTATTAGAGCCTGTTTAGCTACTTTTTTAGGTCACTGTAAAAAAAATTAAGGGGTGGTGGAAATGAGCTTGCCTTGTCTGCAGACTTAGGATTGCATCATCCCCATGGACTGATATTACAATTTTATTTGTACCCCCCTGACACTGTACATAGGATTCGAACCTGGGTCTCTCGAATAAGAGTTAAGTTTTAACTGCTCTGCCAGCCACTCCTGTTTACCAAAATGATCAGTAGAACATTTTGGAGACGAGTTGCAGTTTGCCTTTAATCCGAAATCAGCAGCTGATGTGGGTGTTGTTTTTTGTTTGTTTTTGTTTTGTTTTTGAATGATCTGTAGCTCCAAGCACATGCATGCCTTCCTTACTGCAGTCTCTGTTATTGTTGCCTAAGATACTTATGTGATTAGTATCCAGTTTAAAGGTGTTGGGGCTAGTATGTGAGTACACCAGTGGCTTTTACTCATTCAGTACCAGATAATTCGTACTTCAACCCATTTTATCTGACACAGTTTGTTACATATCCCCCTCAAGGCTGTTGCAGGCCAACTACAGCATCTTTTGTTGTTGCCGTTTGTGATTTTATTGAACAGTTTTAGATTCAGTATTTGCCATTTCTTACTGAACGGCGATACTTCCTACCATTATTGAAATCAAGACTGTGTGCTTGGCTGCCAAATCGTCTACAGCTGAATTGACTAAGGTATTTTGAAGCAGTGAACTGCATTAGTAACCTCTAAGATGCCGACATCTGGTGCAGGTGTTGCTTCAAACCAGCAGTGTAAAGTAAAGGACCTTTTTCCACGCCTGCAGGCTTAATAGGCATATACTGCTAGGCCTATATTTAATAGATCAGTCAGCATGGGTGGGTGATATGGTTGACATCTTGCTGTCCACCTTTACTTCCTAGGACTTTACCACCAACCTTTTAAGGTTTGGTAAGCTGGAAGCCAAGCTCAAATTTTTTTTTTAAAAGTCTGGCTTTGTTTAGATTTGAACTTATGACCTTCGGATCTGCAGGCGTGCATCTAGCAGCTCCCAAACCATCAGTGGCATCATTTTATAGGTTTTTCATTTTGGAAGTCACTGGTGGTCTACATTATAGACTGTAGACTATATAGAGGGAATCAAAGAACAGTAATTGTATTTGGTTGGGACAGTATGTTACACAGACTCCTCATGTTTTGCTGGTAAGGTTAAAGTCATGAAGATCAACTTAATTAATTGTACTGGGTTTAATGCCATATGGCTGAGCACATCTGCCGAGAGTGTCACACAAGGCTCGGCCACCGTAGCTCGACTAGTAGACCCTGGTTGATGCACTGGCCACCTCTTCTTTAAACTAACAAATGTTAAGATTAAAGGAGTTCTGATGACTGTGGGAAAGAAATAAATGGAATTCTTAGGATTGAGTAGATTATTATATCAACTAAATTAGATACAAATGGATAAATGAAGCATATCATGGACTTTGTGAGAGACATTTGGTGAGTTGCTTTGCACTGAATGAGTTAAATTTGTTTGCTATCGCTTTCTTTTTTAATGCACTTCTTTGGAGTGTGGGTTGGGTAGGAATTTGGGAGCACAGCACAATTTATTTCACTTGCCCTGTTTTTTAAATATTTTTTCTTTTTAAATATTTGGTGATGGTGTTTGAAATAAGAGTTCTAGTGTAGCTGTTATCTCTTTGTCTTAATGATAGCAATAGGATTGATGTAGTTAGTTGTACATCCTGTACTGGACACTGCCGACCTATCCCAGCATTTCTTGGCTGTTTGTGGTTTTACTAGGCAATTATATGTTCAGTAGTTTGCCATTGCTTGCTGAACACTTGCACTCGATACCTTTGTCGGAATCAGCGCAAGACAGTAGGCTGCGAAATTGCCTGCAACTGTACCAGATCGGGTATCATGCAGTTGCAAACCACATTTGTAACTCCGAAGCCAGGCGCAGATATGATTGATTTACATGAGATAACTAGTATCTTATTTTTTTTTAAAGAAAATATTTGGTCTTAATTCTTCATCCCCTCCCCCGAGTTAAGAAAAAGTATATGAAAATCACTCTTCTGACACACAGTTACAGGGTTTGATTTCACATTGTCCCGGTGTGGGATCCAGGGCCCTGGGGGGGGGGGGGGGGATCTGCTGCCCTCCTTATAAGCATGTCATAAAAGCTGATTAATTAGGATGTTTCCTTCACAGTCGAAATAATCGTCATGAGGGGCAAGGAACCAACAGCCTCTGTATAAATAAGCCAGATCTGTAAAACTGATGTGCATAAAACTCAGGTCTGGAACAAGACAGTAGTTCAGAAGTGGATGAACAACCAGAACTTTCTGCCGGGGTTTACAGCCAGTGAATGTAGAGAAGAAGAATCCCCATTGTCCCAGCGTGGGTTGCAGGACCCTATTTACGGGGGAAATAACAATAGACCTACTGTCTCTTAACAAGCGTGTCGTAAAACTGGACTTAAAAGGTCTAGGTGAATCTGGATATGTTGGGCCGAAAGTGGCAGATATCTATGCCCAACTGTAAACCACAACACAGTATGGCAACTGCCCTTTTAAGCACAAGCAATAAAAAATGTAATAAAGCGGCATTTATACTATTGCATAAAAAAAAATTGACATGATTGACAAGCTGATCCAGTCTAAAATGAGTACTAAGAAAAATCCTAGGAAGTAAAGGCGGTCATGATGATGTTCACCACATCATCCATCAAGTGCAGATTGGTCTCTGAAAATATGGGTCTAGCATCATATGTCTGATGTGCAAGTGACATCTAAAGGACCCTTTACTACATTTCGCCAGGGGTTGTCCTGTGAGAAGAAACAAAACAAATCGTTTGTTTTCTGTAGGAAATCTCCTGTGAAGTAAATGCAGTATCAGAAATACCATTTACTTTTCTCTAAGGAATGTTCTGTGAAGTAAGGTTGGCTGGCATAATATTGACCATGTCACCCTTTGAGTGCGGATTGATCTGTTTAAAAAAAATTATGTTTAGACTATATGCTTGATGGTCAGTTAACATCAAAAGGGTTGTTCTATGAAAAAAAAACTGTCTCTTAAGAAACGATTCAAATGCTGTACACCTGTTTGTTTTTTCCCTGTCTCTTCTGCACCTGTTTAAGAGTGGCTCCATTATTGCAGTGTAGTTTGCATCTGTGAGAGCAGTGTAGTTTTGTTTGTCTTTATTTCACTATAGCAAAGCAAATTGCATAGTACATTTAATTTATAACATTGCATTCAGTCATAGATTTTTTTCTACTGAACACAATTATTGTACATATAGTCTGATGTCTTGAAAAGATTTTGTTGGGATGGGTCTATACATAATAAATTTATAAGACATCAGAAATATAGCCTTTGTTAAAACTGATAGAGAAACTGGCTGGTAATGGTAATTCAGAGACTGAAAATATATCGGTCTGTCCCTGTGTGGCTTCCAGGGCCCTTTTTGATGGGATGGGGGAGGAGGGGGGGGGGGGGGGGGGTAGATCTGCTGGCCTTCTAAGGAGTATGTCATGGAAGGTAATTAATTAAGGGTGTGCTGAAATCGGATGTGTTAGATATTGCAGCCTATCTGTAAACCACAACACAGCATGCCAGCCACCCTGTTAAGAATGAATGCAGATGAAGGCTGGTCGTTTCAGAAATAAGACACATCAGAATTCTAAAGGTGATTTCTCAGAGAAAGAAAATTTATTATAGTCAGTAAAATATAGTTTTCATGTTACTGTTTCCCCCCTTGCGAATTTAAATAATATTTTATTTGTGCCTGCATTATTTAAAATATGGTATATCCAGCTTGGAAAGCTGTAGCCACAAGTGGCTAATTGCTCAATTGTTTGCCGGTTTGAAGGACTCGGGTTCATATCCACATCAATGGGTTTTTTAATAAAATTACTCTGGTTCCCGGGTCAGGCCAGCCTAAAATATGCTCCAGGTTATGTTCAGGGAAGTAAAGGCTGGTGACTTTTTGTTGATCAAATAACTCATCGAATGTTGATTCATTTGTAAAAAAAAATATATGTCTAGCACTATATGCTTTCGCATCTCCTGCAGCTTTGCTCGTGAGTCCCAGCCATCTAGTTTAGCCCCAATCCACGCCACATGAGTGACTCGTGGCGGTGCCGGAAAACCGCAAATTAAGTCGCCGGAAGTGCTCAATTGACACGTGACTGAGGCTCTTAAGGATATTTTGCGGCCGCCATCTTTTGTGCCTGTTATTCGGAGGATAGTCGGGTTGTTTATTTACTTGCTTACCATTTACCTAATTTGCAAAGGGTCCTTTGCTGTTTTATATTGATATAACTACTGCTTTACTTGTTTCAAACAAAACAGTAATAAACTTTTATTGTTTCTGTTTTATTGCAGACCTACATTGCAGCTCAGCAGCTCACCTTCTGCTAAGGTTGGCTCATCTTGTACTGTTAAAGCATTGAATATGTATTACATTTTTGCTGCAATGAAACTAGAAGATAATAGTTAATTGAAAGCATTTAGATACTGCTGTTACCTTAATCTTTGTCCATCTGCTTTTCAAGTGGTGATTTTATTCATTCTGTTCATGTCACATGCACTGCATTGTACTCAGATCAGCTGTTAAGAGTGCACAACAGTGTAAATGTTCAAAATAGTACATTTGAGTCTGCAACACATTTGGATGTGCAACAACATATACTAGTTCAAAACAGTACATTTGAGTATGCGAACGCTTCGTAATGCCGGGGTGCCGGGTTCGATCCCAGCTGCAGGCCATGCGCCTTGCGTTGGTTTCGACAGTGGTATCAGGGAGCAGACTGTCAGAAAGCAATGGCAAACTACTGGACGTAAATTTGCCTAGAGAAACCAGGGGCAGCTGGGGTTGGTTCTGCAACATCCTGTAAAGGATACACAACTAACCTTAACTGTCTATGTTGGCACCTTGTCATCTTTCCAGACAATAGTGTTGTATTGTGCTGTTAGGAGGCATGGGACTCACAGCCCATGGCAATGGTGACTGCGACCAGCAAGACCCACTCATGTTAAGAAAAGTCTTCCACAGTTATAGCATGGGATTCACGGCCGTTGTTGTCAACATTTGTGTTTAGTGTGTTTCTTCTCAGACACTCAGCTCTCATCCTTCCTGCAATCATTTCTTGTTTCATTCCCATTCCCTTTCTGATAATGTTCTATTTAATGACAACCATTAAGTGATGGCTGCCAGTTACTTTCTTTTATTACAGTGGAAATCTCTGGACCCATCAAAAAATACAAACAGCAGAGAAAAGAGTTATAGGAAAATTGAGGGAGACCAAGAAGAGTGTGGAGAAAAAATATACAGGCACCGCTATGAACAAGAGAAGGCCAATCAGAGATATGTATGGAAGCGGGTGATATCAGCAGCAAGGAATCTCAAGGGCTTGGAATACTGAAGAAGAAAAAGAATTGCAATTAAAATATCTATTACAGCTATTACTAACTTTGAAAATTCAGTGCAAGCTGGCAGAGCAAGAGATAAATATCCTAATGGCTTGATCACACGGGCAAAACTAAAATACAAAACTTGATCCACGACCTTATGAGATGTTGAACCACGACTACCTACCCTTATCACGACAGCACATATTTATCTTCTTTGTGTTTCCGGCTGTACACCCTGGTGAAGAGTCCTTGTTGTTCATCCGTTTCTGACCTTTTGTCTGGTTCCAGGACTTTGGTGTTCTGTTGATATACTTTTCGTTCGGTTTTATATCTTTTCTTAAGTGTTCTGGCTCATTTGTTTGCAGACTGCTGTTTCCTCGCCTCTCAGGTAGATACACTCCAACTTCAAATGAAATGTTGATCATAACTATGTTGGCCACATGTATTTTAGCATCTCTGTAATTATATTGTACTTTCGGATGTACTTTGCAGGCCTCAGCAGAACTTGCCAGTGCCAAGGGAGGCCGTGAAAGATTAGACAGCAATAAGTCCGATGTCAGTGCTGACGACGACGACCTTATAGAAGACAACGGTCTCGATTTGGATGCTTTAATTGACAGAGGGCTGACACTGACACCGTACCAAGCTGCATGTCCATCCTCCTTACCTAGTCTGGTTGTCTCAAGTGAAGGTACTGGTTTGGCTTTACCTCTTTCACCCTGCAAATGCTAATAAAGAAGTAATGAACCTGATAGAATTCCTGAAAAATCATTTTTTAAAAAGTAAAAATGAAAATAAACGTTTTACAGTCACAGATGATTTAAAAAAAAATTAATTTATCTACATTAAAAAATATTTCTTTAAAAAAAATATTTAAAGATATATAAAGGAAGTCTTCTTTCTCATCACGTTCACTGGCTGTAAACTCTGGTAGAATGTTCTGGGTGTTCTTCCACCTTCGGACTTTAGTCTTGCTCTAAAACCTGAGTGTTAAATGCATATCCATTTTACAGATCTGGCTTATTTGTATGCAGACTTGTGGTTCCTTGCCTCTCAGGCAAATGTACTCCCACTTCGAAGGAGGTCCTCAGTTAGTCGACTCCTATGACATGCTTGTTGGAGAGGCAGTGAATCTGTTCCTGTTTCCCCCACTATGGGGCCACCAGAACCCATATGGGAACTAAAGGAAGGAATCTGTAACATAAGGGTGAAGCATTAAATGGAATACATTTCCAAAGGTCTTAAACACATATGAATCGGGTAACTCATGCTGTGAACCTATGACCTTTATTACTGAGGCACAATTTATTAACTTAGGCTGCATGGTCTTGGGGCATGGTGTCCTCACTGGGTGCTAGAGGTCCCGGGTTCAAGCCGCAGTGAGGCTGGAATTTTTTTAAGCATGGATTTTTAGTAATTCCCCTCGTCTGTGGGTAGTAAAACCGGATGCGTGTGTGTATTGTTGCACACATAAAATCAAAAAGAGTAGCCTAATGACACTGTCCGGGACAAATTTGGAGTTGAACATCTACCCAAAGTATTTGAGGATCCTCGATGGTGCAACAGAGTTTGTGCACTGAACTTCAATTCTTCGGACTCAGACTTGAGTTTGAAGAAGAACGGAGCACTTATCGGTTACACCCATGTTCTGTGATGTTGATCCGTTTAATAAACATAAACATAAATTTATTAACTTAGAGTAAAAGTAGTAAAAGACACATTTCGGGCGTATTAGGCACATAGGGCTAGACCTATATTTTATAGACAGTTCAACACTTAGTGGTGTAGTCAGCACCACGCTGGTTGCCTTTACTTCCTAAGACTTTACCTGATACTCACTCAAACTTATTACCTTGCAATTAACATATAATGAATCCTTTTCACGAATTACGAGATTCATTATTTGTTGATGAAATTGATATTACCTTGCAATCAACATATAATAATTCCCTGACAAGATGTAGCAAAATATCCCAGGCATTAGATTGTACACTGTATTGTTTGTGTCCACATCATTTAAATTTACAATGGGAGAAAGGTGTTTTAATACCCCCCAATCCGCCCTCCAAACATCAACTGATTTGGTAAAATAAATACTTATTATTTTTTTGGTACTTTGTTTTTTGTCAGTCATCTAAATTTGAGATGTTAGACAGTATTTACTAGTCTTTTTGTTTTTTTGTTTCAATCAGCTAAACTTGAGATGTTAGACAGTGCAGATGAGAATGACAGTCCACCTTCTCTGCCTCCACCACGGCTTCAGTCCCCCCACCTTAATGGAGATGCCCTACACACACAAAACGGGGAATCTCCTGCCAAAGTTGAGGACCAACCACCTGCAATACCTCCTCGAAGGAGAACAAAGAAAGATGAAGTAAGTTCTTTCAATTTCTGCCTGAACATATCGTTGGCATTGTGCAATAGTAAAATTTTGGTGATTTTTGCCTGAATACATTGTCAGGCTTCTAAGCTGAATATCTTGGACAAAGAAGATGAGAAATATTGACATCTTAAAAGATCTGAACATCAAGGAAGATTGGCTAATAAACAGCATCCTTTCTCGAAAGCTTAAATATTTTGGTCATATTCAGCGCCACGACGGATTGGAAAAAATTATAGCAGAAGGCATGGTACCAGGAAGGAGGGGCAGGGCCTGACTGACACAAAGATGGGCAAAGTATATAAGTGACTCCTTGAGTGTGAAAGTGCATGAGGCGGGAGAACTGGCGAGAGACCGAGTTTCTTTCAGGCAGACTGATGAGAGAGACATTCTGCAAAGGACCTGCTACATGATGATGATGACATCTTTATCAGTTGACTACTAAATACAACACACATTGTGACTGTAAAGCTAAATGGACAAGACAAAAGATCTTCTGAACAATCAAGATCAGCATGAAACCAAGAAATACACAACGGGGGAAAACAATTATATACATAACGGGCTATAGACATTCAGTTGTATTTGTACGAGTCTTTTCTATTTCCTGCTTTGAGCTTTTTGTCATGTTTTATGTTGAATTTTCCACTTCTTGTAAACAGCTTGATGGCAATCACCCCCTATTTATGTCATCACTGCAGTCATCATTATATTATTTTTTTTCTTCCACAAGTGTATTCATATTGTTGGGTGGCGTTAGTGGCTAGACACCCGCCCGCCTGTGGATCGGAAGGTTGTAGGTTCTTATCCCCCCCCCCCCCCCCATTAAAAATGACTTTGACTCCCATGTCAACCCACCTTTGAGTGGGTACCAGTGGGAAGTAAAGGCGGCCGGCTTGACGCTGACCACATCATCCACCAAGTGCAGATTGGCCTATAAAAATATAAGTCTAGCCCTAGATTCCTTATATGCTTAAAGGCGTGGAAAAGGAACCTTTACTTTACTTGCTCATATTGTTGAATTGTTTGCTGTAAACTCACTGTCGTCTGTGGGAGTGTTACAGGGTGAGACCCCAGTCTCTTCCACATTTTTTTCAAACAAACAAAAACCTATCCAGCCTTGAAATTGAACCCTGTAGCCTGTTCAACAGTTGTGAACTCAGACTTTAACAGATAGCTTGAAAACTTTGGTGTGGATGAACACAAATCTTTGCATGCAGACTTATATTTCCCCATGTCCTTATCTTTTCATAATTTACGCTTGTATGGGTGCTGCTGTTTTCTTACAGCGGCAGACTTCTTTGGTCTCTGTCAGACTAATAATTTGTATTTTTTATGAGCCAGTCAGCAAGCGTTATGGCAGTACATGATGTTTCCACTTTACTATTCAAAATTTGCGAACCTTAATTTCTTGCACAGATTACCTACAAAGTGCATGTTTTGCCAAGCCAAGCTTTTTGCTGTAAACATGTTAATTGTAGGCTTTGAATTTGTGTCTTTTTTTATATACTTATACCACAAAAGTGTTTATTTACATTCTAATTTTTTCTACAATGAATTGATTGTTAACAGTTTGCCAAATTTCAACAAATTACACCCAATGGTTACTACAGAATGACAGTTACTACAGAATGACAGTTTTTAAAGTTGGGCACAATATTTGGAAGGGACTGGATAGTGCTCGGTTATCTTTGTTATTTACAAGTTTAGTCATTAAGCTGTATTATTTTCTGTTAAATCTTGAAAAAGCATTATCTAATTGTTATTCTCTTGTTCTGTTATTGTTTACAGTTTCAGGCTAGTCAACGTCCAGTCAGTAATGGTCTTCCACCAACACCCAGAGTTCATGTAAGTATTGTCGAATAAATTGTATCAGTTGTATCTTGGAAGAACCTCGTGTTGGTTCTGGGACCCGATTGTAGGGAAAACAAGAATAGACCCACTGCCTACCCAAAAAACATATCGCAAGAGTCGACTAATCAGAAACTTCCTTTGACGTAGAAATGCATCTGCCTGAGATGCAAGGATCCAACAGTCTGCCTACGAATGAGTCAGATCTGTAAAACAGATGTGCACACAACACTCAGGTACTGCAACAGGACTACAGTAGGGTCTAGAAGTGGACGAACAACCAGAACTTTCCCCCTGAGTTCACAGCTGGTGAATGCGAAGAAGAAGATATCTTGGAAAAACGAATGAATGAAGTTGAACCTCACTCACTAGGACTGCATACTGAGCGATTCACACCCTGCCCAACTCTCACCCTTTCTGGTTTTGTTTCTCTCTCCATTTTACTCTCTATTTATTGTTCTCTCTCCTGCATTCATTTTCTCATCTGTCTGTCTGTCTTTCTTTACTTTACTCTTGTCTGCCTGCCTGCGTGCCTGCCTGTCTGTCTGTCTGTCTGTCTGTCTGTCTGTCTGTCTGTCTGTCTGTCTGTCTGTCTGTCTGTCTGTCTGTCTGTCTGTCTGTCTGTCTGTCTTTCTGTCTGTCTTTCTGTCTGTCTGAGTGAATGATGTTATCTTTGAACGGGACTCTCTGGCAAAGTGGGCAATTTGCCTAACACCCTGAAGGTTGTGGATTTGTTTCCCAGCTGCGTTTCACTATGCCATCTCTGCTTTATTTTTATTATACCAGGTGTAATGAAACAATACCCATCAAAACAAATTGTTACAAATGTAAGGTGTATCAACAGGTATGGCAAAATTAAAGAAAAAAATATGTTTGCTGATAATATTCACTTTTCCTGACATCATATGATGTTTCTCCCAGAAATAAATAAAAAAATTTACTAACGAAGAGAACTGATTGCCCACATCAGAAAAAGACAATCTATTTTCTTTGGTCATGTGATGAGAAGGAGAAAACTGGAGTACATCATGACAGTGTGGAAGTTGGAGGGGAAAAGACAGGATAGGTTGACACCATGGTATGAAAGATCATCTGTGTCAAAACTGATTGAAAATGCACAAGACAGAAGGTTGCGGATAGACATGACTGCCAATGCCACATGGCGTGACCTATGGAAATCTGTGTAAGAATTAATTGAAAATATATGGGATAGAAGGTTGTTGATAGATATGACTGCCAACGCCAAACGGCATAGACTATAAGAAGAAGAAGACTATCAAAGGCAGGATGTTTAAATTATAATTATTTTTCTACAAGGACATAATTACACCAAGTGGTTACTGAGTTGCAGATTTTTAAAGTTGGGCCTGACTTTTGAAACAGACTTTAATGCTCGGGTATAGTGATATTATCTTTGTTGTCTTTGTTTTCATAGGCAAGGGAAAACTGAAGAGAGGATATTGGGCAGTGTGGTACTTTGATATGGAAGAACATCTGTGTCTGATATGGCTGATAGTACATTAGACGCTTATGAACTGGTAGGAAGGATATCACCGCATGATTTGGACAATCAAAATATCATGTTTGAAGTAGATAAAAATATTATATTCTTTAGAAAAACTTCTTGCGAACCTGTGTTTGTTCTGTTGCATATTTTCAGATGGGAGCTTGTTTTTCAAAAGTATTCAATGGTTGCCCACTTAATATAAACTGCACTGCCAGTTGGGTACATCCTGAATCACGTGGTAAGTGTAATTGTTCCTTTGTTTACTCTTCAGGCGGTGGTATTGCACTAGGGAGAGCACTCATGGTGATTAGGAGCTATCTGCACCTTTCTGTAGTCATCCTTGTAATAGGTTCTTTCACCGGAACCTGGCCGACATAGATAGGATTCAAAACAATGTTTTCCCATTGTAAATTTTAAATAATGCGGAGACAAACAATACATTGCACAATTTATTTCCTGGCTTATTTTGCGGTATCTTGTCAGGTGAGTTACTACAGAGATAAGCAAACATATAATAAAGCACAAAATGAATCCTTTTCTGGCTGAAATGCATAAACCATACTGTTGAGTTGCTGTACATCTATCCACATGAAATTTGAAAGCAGTCATTTGATTACCATGATAACTTCAAATTGATCACATGATCTTTTCCGATAGGATTGACTTTTTTCTTCAAAGTCACAGTGCATCTGTCTGAGAGGCAGTGAACAAAACAGTCTGTAGACACTTAATCCAGGTCTGTAAAATGGATGTACACGCAACACTCAAGTCTTGGAAACAAGACCAAAGTCCAGAAATGGATGAATAACTAGGACTTTCTGTCAGAGTTTTCATCCAGTGAATGCAAAGAAGAATCAGATGCCTCTCCATAGTAAAATTTGGCCCGCATTCACTCTTCAAGACTCTCTGTCTCCAACCCTTTTTCTCCGACTGCATATTGTCCATCTCTTGATGTGATCCTCTCATTTATATTGCTGTCCGTATTTTGTTCTCTGCTGTTTAGTTTTCACATTTCTTTATCATAACTTATAGTGTGACTGAAAAATTACATTTTTGTGCCCTTTTATTTAATTCGTTTTCATTCTTTTTATTTCCAGCTCTATGTTTGATTGTTTATTATTTGTTTCAATAATATAAGCCTTTTCTCTAGTATATTCGCATCACCAGGGCCTTTGTCTTTCTGATTGCTTGTGCTTCATCTGCATTCGCTGACTGTGCACTCTGGCAGAAAGTCCTGATGTGCGATGAAGATGGATCTCTAAAATGAACAGTGAACAATGACTGCTCCCCGTGTGTATTTCTGGGGCCCCAGTTATGGGACAGAAAGAATAAACCTACTTCTTCTCTAACAACTATGGTGTAATTGGTGACTAATTAGGGGTGTTTCCCTTAAAGTCAAAATGCATGTACCTGAGAGGTGAGGAACCAACAGTCTGCATATGAATGAGCCAGATCTGTGAAACATAAACACAGAACTCAAGTTCTGGAACAAAACTGAAGCCCAGAAGTGGAGGCCCAACCAGAACTTTACACAGGAAGTTAACAGCCACTGAATGCTGAGAAGAAGAAGAAGAAGACTGCTATACACATCAAGCCTGAATTAGCTTGTGGGTGTGTGTGTATATATATATATACACACACACACAAGCAGTATATATATATATATATATATATATATATATATATATATATATATATATATATATATATAGGAGTGTACATCATATACTTAAATTAGTATTGTATTTGAACTGCCTGATAAAATGATTAAAGGGGGACAGGCGTATAGAAACCATTTGCGGGGCAAAGACAGAAGATATGCCAGTAAAGTACTACTGGGTACGCTGGGCACAGAGCACTGAGGTGGCTGCTGCATCGGAGAATGGAGAATAAATGGGCTAGATCGTTGTGCTAGGATGCTGATACTGACAACGAGTAATGTATATCCAGATTGAAACAGACTACTTTACTCTTTTCCATTGTGTCCCAGTCCAGTTCATGTGTAAATATACTCCATACAAGTAAATTTTAATTTGTTTTTATTATTTTTTAATACATTTTCAGTTTTTTTGTATTCCATCTGGTTTCCTACTGTTTCTTCTTTATATTGCCTCATTGCTATTCAAATGATACATGTTCTTATTGTTTTTTGAATTACTGTTTTTCCCCAGATCAGTACATTTTCTTAGGTGCCAATGAAGGTTTATACAGTTTAAATTTGAATGAAATTCATGAAGCGTCAATGGAATTGGTATGTTTTTGTGTGGCTGTATGTGATTGCTTTGATAAATGAGTATGCGTATGTGTTTGTTTATTGTACGTTGTTTGATATACAAAGCACACACCTGTATTACTGTATTACTGCACTTACACAAACTCTCACAAACACACATCTTCATTTTCAGAACAGAGAAATGTGGATGATGGTGTGCTTCTCCAAAACAGTGCCAGGGAACTAGAATAATTAAAACAAACACCCCGTGAATATGAACATCTTTTTCTGAACATTAAAGGAACAACCAACTATAAAATAAGATGTCTGAGAAAGGCTTCAGACAAAAGGAGATAGATTGAGGAATGAAGAGATATCAGAAAACCTTCCCGATCATTACATTAATTGAGAAACTAAAACTATCATAGTTTGATTACCTGATGAAAAGGAATCTAGTGATGCCGGCAGGGAGAGCATACAACCTAAAGATGACTCTGCCAAGTCAGAGTGAGATCTAGAAGATTGTGGGAGTCAGTTGGAGCCTAAAACTTCACCATGTCACAGCTGAGTCAAGCAGCTGAGTGCTCCCTGGCTCAACTACCAGTTGTCTGTTAAACTTCGATGCCTTGCACTACAACACAGTTACTGGCAAAAGAAGAAAGAATTACACACACACAATTTTGTGTCAAGCAAAACTTAAATCAACAGTGACAAAGGTGAATATGCCATACACTTTTGAGTACTTTGTTTCCTTTGTGGGTTCCAAGCATAGTATCATTAAAGGGAACTAATTAAGTGATTAGGTGAAATTAAATGTGTTGGGCTCAAATGTTCGTATATTGCAGCCTATCTGTAAATCACAACACAGCGTTCCAATCGCCCCTTTTAAAGGCTAATGCAGGAGAAGAATACTTTGGTTTTATTGTTATACACATTCCAGACTGTGTTAAAAAAGCCAGAAAGAGACTGACCATAGCAATGCAGATGTTGAACAGTGTGACAACCTGTGACAGAACCAGGATCTAATCCACTATGTTGACATCATGGAGTGGTATAATGTCACTTGCTTTCTTTGAACAAAATTGTTCTGAAAATTCAGAACTGAATTTCATTTTCTTTTTAGCATTCACCAGCTGTAAACTCCGAGAGTCATAAAGTTCTGGTTGTTTGTCCACTCCTTGATTTTGGTCTTGACCCAGAATTTGAGTTCCGTGCGCTTGTCTGTTTTACAGATCTGGCTTATTTGTATGCAGACAGTTGGTGCCTTGTCTCAGGCAGATGCAGTCTAACTTTGAAAGAAACTCTCCTAATTAGTCACCTGCTATAATGTGCTTGTTAGGGGAGAAGTGGGTCAATTCTACATTCTGTAAAGTGGGGTCCTGGAACCCACATGGGGAGGAACTGAATTTGAGCCTGGAACTTTCTGAGACACCATAACTTCAGTCTGTCTCTGCAATCTGTATGATTCAGATGAATAAAAATTTTGTTTAAAGGGTCACAAATTGGGCACACAGGCCCGGCCCATCTTACATTCAGCCCTTCCAAACACTCATCTTTCCTGATAAGAGAACAAGACACGGTCTCAGAAGTTTGCATCCTTGTATTGGGAAGGAAGATGTGACCAAAAATTTTTTTTTTAAAAATGATATCACACATTCCTTGATTTCTTGGGTAGTTAGTTAGTCTTTAATCTTGAGCCTGAGGCGGCACATAGAGCAGAGGTCATAGCTCTCCATGTCTGGTGGTTCGTTGCCATCCGTTTTAGGTCTTGGATGTTCAGTAGGCCCATGGTTGAGCCTTTCCTGATGATGGTTCTACGTAGAGTCTCTCTTGGTCTTCCATGTTCTCCCCCTCCCTCCCCCCCTCTGGTATCCATATGAGGACTTGCTGGGGGAGTCTGGTCTTATCCATTCTGAGTGCATTGTCAGTATATTTCTAGCAGCACATTCTTTTAAAATTGGATGCATTATCTTGATTGTCTCTTGTCTTATTTGTGAATTGGATCTGAAATATGTCTAGTGGAGATTCAGTGTTCTTCTAAGACATCTGCTCACAAAATTGTCTGAATTTAGTTTAAATCTAGAGCTATTGTTGCTTTCCAACTCTTGCGTCCATACGTTAGCACTGGAATCACTGGGTAGTGAGGTTGTATCTCAGACCTGTTTAGACATAGGTGACATGGGGGAATTCCCACTGCAGTTGGAAATCACACAGGGTAGACCATGAAAAAAGTGCTGTGGCAAATTGTTGGGTGAGAAAATATACTCACAAGGTTATAAAATTTAATAACCCTGGATTAAATATGTCAAGAAGAGGTAAATCTTTCAAAAATTGTTTGCAGACGGTAAGCAAACTGACCTCTGATTTGGAGAGGTGAATACATTTCTCTTCAAATTCCAGTGTGTTTTCAGTGACCCCCATGGGGGTGGGGGTGGGGGGGGGAGATAGACCTACTGCTCCTTGAGCATGCATGTCATAGGAGGCAACTATTTTGGGGGTGTTTTCTTCAAAGGCAGAGTGCATTTACCTGGGAGGCAAGGAACCAACAGTCTGCATACAAATAAGCCAGATCTGTAAAATGGATTTACTGGCAAAACTCGGGTCCGGGAACAGTCCAAAGTCCACAAATGAATAACAACCAGGACTTACTGCTGGAGTTTATAGTCAGTGAACACAAATGAAACATTTCCTTTGAAAGACAGATCAACCTCACTTCACATCAAATCATTCAGTTCATAAGTGCTTGGATCCCCTCCTTGATATATCCCTCAGCATGTAGTGTCTGACAGCACCGATTCTATGCTGGTTTACTACTGTCCTTTGGCATCCTGCTAACATCAACCCTTTTCACTTTCTCTTCTAACGCATTGTTCAGGGTTTCTTCTTCTTCTGTGTTCATGTAATTGCGTTGTGTCCATTTACAGCATGGCTGCGATATTTGCACCTTTCGGCCAACACATCTGACTTCTGCGGGCATATTTGGTCAGGTTTTAAATATTGGATGTTGAATCAAGAATCGACATAACAGCCCTCGTTCCCTTAATCGCTACCTCCCCATATTCATCAGTAAGTGCAGAGTTCCAACTCCGAAAGTACCAGTAACAGTCTGATTAAATATCTATCTCACCCTTTCCCGGAGTGTTGAGCGTGGGCCATATCCCCTGGTCACTCCTCGAAGCACCATTCTCCTCAGATCCTAATGATCAGTTTGTGCCTCTGCACTGTTCACTTGCGCCTAGATTATCTTACTGGTCACTGTTTGCAGAATAAAGACAGATATAACCAGTCACTGTATTTAAAAGTGTTATCTTTTTTTCAGGTACATGCAAGAAGATGTATCTGGTTGTATGCACATAAAGATATCCTGATGTCATTATCAGGTGAGACTTAGAGAAATAAAATATTTGATTGTTGAGTTACGTGTTGGGTTATCTTTACAGCACTTAGGACACATAGGTGCTGAGATGCCCTCTTCAGCATACATATCAGCCTACAGCGGTTCATAGTGCCAGTCCTGTATTGATTAAGAAAACTTCTTGTACGTTAGGGGTGCTTCTCATGCTTGCATTCTTAGCAGAGATGTGGACACGCTGCTCCCAAAATCTTCAGATCAATCTCTTTCTATGGGCATTTACAGTGTCGATGCAATCCATAGACCGGCTGTCTAAAACTAATGCAAGAACTGGCCAATCTTGTCAGCTCTTTCACTGCCAACAATACCTTCATGCCTGGCACAAAGATGAAGGTAACTCAACTCATAGGGGATTTATCCCAGTTCAGTAAGTCGGGAAGTTAACCCCGTCAGCAAATGCCAGATGAAGTTAGTTGTGTCATCCAAAAGGCACAAATATCACATCTCAGCTGTAAACAGGCACAACACATTTACATTATTTGGATGAATGAAAAGAAGAAGAAGCAATTTCTTGTAAGTTCCCATGTAGGTTCTGGGGCCCCATTTGCTAAAGAAGAAATTGATTGTCCACTAACTGGCAAGATGTCAAAGGTGACTAATTAAGGATTTGCTGATACTGGGTGTGTTGGATCAAAAGGCCACCGATATTGCAGCCTAACTGTAAACCACAATGCAATGCTCTGACAACCCTTTTTAGGTTGAATAATAAGAAGATGGAGATTAAAAAGTTTCATGCACGTTCACAGGTCTTTTTTTTTAAATGGAACCCCCCCCCCCCCCCCCCCCCCCCACCCCCTCCCCCCCAAAGTATTTTGAAGTTAGGTCTCTCATTTGAAGACCAAGCATTGATAATGTTGTGAAGAAAAGTCCTTAATTTTTTTAACTTTTTTCAGTACTTGTCTGTCAGGCAAATGTTATGTTGTTTTAAATTCATGCTTTATTTTATATTTAAATACATGCTTTATTTATTTTAAAGAAAATATTGTGTGACTCAACAGGAAAAACACCCTGTCTGTACAGACATGACCTCTTGATGTTACACGCAAGGCAGACAAGCCGGTTTTCTTTACCCATGAACAAAATTCCAGAAAAACTAGTCCCAAGGTAAATCACAGTCTGTCATGTTTATGCATGTAACATGTAAAGAAATTAAGACCAATGCAGACAATTATGACACCTTCTACAATACTGCTGAGAAGAAGAAGAAGAAGACATTTTTGATGCCATATCACTACCCGCCATCTCCGTGTGGGTTCTAGGGCCCAATTTTGGGGAGGACAGAGTATACCAACTGCCTCTGGCAAGTATGTCATACAAGGCGCCTGGGAGGGGGTGTTTCCTAAGTCTGAGTGCCTTAGAACCAACATTCTGCACACAAATAAGCTATATCAGTCAAACTGATGTGCACACAAAAATCAGGTTTCTGAACATGACCAAAGTCCAGAAGTGGATGAACAACCAGGACTTTCTGCCACATTTTAACAGTAGGTCAACATGAAGAAGAAGAAGAAGATTACCTGCCACAGAGGGCCATGTTTAAGAAATATAATGAGCATAGGGTAAGGATAAGGCTATGAGGAAAAGGATAAAGCAGTGGTATCAACAACCTTTAGAGAAAGAAAGATCACTTATACTGATGTTCATTACACTCCCTCAACATTAGGGGTCCGCAGCACAGTTGATAGGAGAAACCAGACGGTTTCCAGGGTTCACCCAGACTCTAGGTAATGGGTACCAGAGTTAACACTCCGGGGTAAATGGAGGAACGTCGCTGTAGCATCCTTCGAAGTCTGAGTAAATCTGCCTTAGAAGCAGGGAATCAAAAGCTGCAAACAAATAAGCCAGATATGTGCATGCAACATTAGGTTCTAGAACAAAACTAAAGTCTAGAGGTGGATGAGCTGCCAGAACTTTCTGTTGGAGTTTACAGCTGGTTAATATGAAGATGAAGAAGAAGAAGACTACTGCAACAAAAGTTCTGGATAGTTTTCCTGGATCATGCTAAGAGCAGTTGATTGTTTTTGATGGTCACTAGACTCATCTCCAGCTGTGAGTCCATTGATTAAAGTCTTTGTATTGCATCACTGACTTGCTCCCAAGCTATAGGGTAGGTTTCAGCTTTGTTGTTCTCATGGGTGGATCTGCTTGATACTGTCTTCTAAGTCTTTTCCCCCCGATGGACAAAGCTGCTACATTATAGACACATTAATGCCAGATTATCTGATCTTTCTTTCATTGGGTGTGAGTGCATACTATCTGGTAGGTAATTCTAAAATTGACCTGTGGACACACCCAAAAAAAATCTGGCCACTCCTGCACTAAGAGATTCTAATCATATGGCCAAACTCTCTCTTTCTCTTTAATGGATTGTATGATCAATTTCAGTCCTTATCATTTAGGTGTACATTGAACATCCAAATAATAGATATACAGCCAAAATACCAACAGGAAAGCACTGTCGCATTTATGATGCAGAAGTTAGAGCCATCAAAATAACAGAGGGGAAACTGCTAAATATAGGTCATTTTGCACATTCCGTGGTATTCCTGACAGATGTAAGAGCGGTACTTCAGGTATTTTATTTTGGAAAAATGTCTGGTATACGGAAACTACTCTCCAAACTAGGCAACTGGTGAAAGATAACTATGCAATAAATGTCATCCCACTGTGGAGTTCCGAGAAATGAAAGAGCTGATAAATTATCTAAGGAAGGTGCAACTGAAGAAATGTCTGACTTAACAGTCTCTTGTCAACAAAAGAAGAGAATAATCAGATCAATCAGAAAACTACCAAAACCGGCAAAAGTCGATTACCATATAATGGACAGACCAGAAGTCGTCATTCTGTGCCTTAGGCCAGGCACAGTTGACTTCGCAGCTATGTGTACACAAAATTTAAGAATGGCAAATCAGCCATGTGCACATGTGGATTAGCACCTGAGACAACATGTCCTCCAAGACCGTCCCAGATACAACATATCAAGGCAAAACTTTTGGCCCACAGAAACATCGGTGCAAGTCAAACTTTACGGGTCGCTGAGTGAATTACAAGAGACAGTGAAGTTCATACTAGAGACAACATTCCAAAAATAGATAATCTATTTCAAATGAAAGAAGAAGAAGAATTAAACTTTTTTTCTTCTGATTTCTTCTTTTTAAAATTGTATCGCTTATTACTCCAGCAGCTCTTCTAAGACATCTCACCTCTGTAGTTAGGAAGTTGTGCTTTGGTTTTTGTGCGTGTATCGTTTTTGTGTGTGTGTCATACTAATTGTAACAATAAATTGGCCTCTCCTGGATATTGAACTCAGATCACTCTTGACAGGCAGTCACTTAGCCAGACGTTATATTTTAACTGTTCAAATTGACACTGCTTGATCCTAATAAGATAAGTAGCTTTCCTGTTTCAGTTTTGATCTGTTTTCTGATCTTCTCACAGACGTCTGCAACAGACAGCGAAAGTTCCCGATACCAGGGGCTGCATGAGATGCTGTGTTGGTCGGAATCCATACAATGGCTACCGTTACTTGTGTGGTGCCTTACCTAATGGAGTCATACTCATGCAGTGGTATGAACCACTGAATAAATTCATGCTGCTCAAGGTTAGTAACTCTTTTTTGCAAATATTTGTTTTTCAGGGTTAGGAATCTTTTGTAGTCTTTCATGGTGCTCCAGGTCTGTGAATCTTGTAGCCTCTCTTGTTGCTTTATAGACTTTCATGTTGCTTTAGTTTAGTGAACATTTTGTATATTCTTTTCCCCCTTGTGTGGGTCTAGAGCCCTATTGTGGGAGGAAAAGAATACAACCACTTCCTTTTTAAAAATTATGCTGTAAGAGGCCGCTAATTTTGGATGTTTCCTTTGAGGTCGGAATATATTTGCCTGAGAAACGAGGGACCAACAGTATGCATACAAATAAGACAGATCTGTTCAAATGAAAATACAAGCAAAACTTAATTTCTAGAACAAGACCCAAGTCCAGAAGTAGGCGAACAACCAGAACTTTCCACCAGAGTTTACAGTCAGTGAATGCTAAAAAGAAGAAAAGATTTTGTGTAGCCAACGGTTAATGACTCTTTTGTTGAACTATATTTTATTTTAATGTGCATTCCAATACTTTCAGCTGATTTGAGAAATGTTCCGGGAGATAAGAGTCTGTGGTGGATAGTGGGCAGAGTGTTAGCTATAATTTTATCTATATAAGAGGAAAGAAGTGGAACCTTACTATAACGGCAGAGTGCAAAGGCAGTAAGCAGGCATCTGAGTTTCGGATACCTGGGCGCAACATTCAGTGAAGATGGACAATTGGAAGAAGAAATTAACATCAGTTGCAGTAAAGCAAACTAAGTATTGGGATAGTTAGATCCCCTCATATAGCACAATGCAGTCCCGATCAGCACAAAGAATCATCTCATACAAAGCACGTTCATTCTCATCCTATGCTACCAGTGCCAAACTTGGTCACGCACACAAATCAGAAAAGTAAATGAGTAACCATTGAAATGAGATGTTTGAGAAGGACTGCATTAGTGACCAGAGGAGATAAAAATCAGAAATTAAGTAATAAGAGAACAAGTCAACACAGAAAAACTTGTAAATTACATACAAAGACTGCAAAGCCAATGGTTTGCCCACTTCAACTAACTGACAGAAGGGAGGTATTGAAAAGTAATGTACCATGTATTCTATAAATGGTGAGAAGAAAGTTTGTTTGTCGTTAATCTTGGTTTTAAATGTAACTGGCCACTCACTATCTCAGTGCAGTCAACAGTATGCCAAAGGCACTATGGTTAAAATATTCTACATGAAATCCACAGTTCACAGTGTCACACCAAGCACTTGACTGTTAGCTGGTAGATGGAACCTTTGTACTCCTGGAACAGAAATGAGGAATTTGCATCAGCAAAAACTAACTGGAAACTAAAAACTTTTCAGAGCGTCAGCATGAGACTGGCTACCCCATCCCATAGAAATCTTTAGCTGCGATAGCCAACACTCATGATCAAGTCTGATTACTAATTAAAGAATCAACATCATAGCACATCTGGCAAAACCATAGGTGCTCTGTCTCCCACAGCAAATATCTTAAGGTGTAGATGCTAACTCTTCCCATATCACACTAATTATACACACATTGTTCTCTTTTTCTGATACGTCACTGCTTCCTGGATCCACTCCTAATTCCATGTTCACACATTCTTACACATGTTATTGAATCTAACCTCCTGTCTTTTATCAGCATTCATTATATAAATGGTCTTCAAAATATCTCTTTTGTCCAGTAAGAGTGTTTCTGTAGCTGTCACTTTTGTAACCCAAAAATACGCTCTTTCATTCTCTTTCATACTTGTTTGTCCTGGACTGTATATCCATGTGAGTATCTATAATGTCCGCAAAGAATATGGTCATTTAATTGAACATCTGAACTTCATGGTAGTTGAAAAGTAGAATCACATTTAATACAGCACTTCTGAGAGAATTCTGGTTCGGGTTACTGATGAATGCATTGTTCACAGACATTTGAAACAGATCAGATGCCACCACAGCTGCAGGTGTTTGAGATGTTTGTGACTCCTGAACTCGAATACCCTATGCTGTGTTACGGAGTTTTCAAAGGGTAAGCTGTTCATACTAGCATACCACACTTTATTGCATTTTAGAGATATAGCAATGACGCAGAATTTTAAGATTGATTTGTTACTTATTGCTTGTATCGACATCCCAGCACATCGGCCAAACTATTCCCCCTCTGTCCCATGATGCAGCAGCCATCTCAATGTCTCTGTTCTCAGCATACCCAGTAGGAGTTGATTGATGTATCTTCATTCTTTGCCCTGCAACCTCTTTTTTTGTGTGTGCATGCTTTTCCTATTTTTATACCCATTTCCAGCAGGTAGTCCTTTGTCTCTGACTCCTTCATCTCAACACCTCTAGAATGCAGCGCATTAAATATGTCTGCACTGTTCTTACTTCTTCCTCTGCCAAACACTGCAGATATGGTCAGTCTGTTGGCTCTGTCATTTCTTTTCATCCTGGTATGTACAGCCAAGATAGTTTCTTGAGGCGGTACTTCTGTATGCTGTCAACCTTTTCTAGTTTGAGTTTGCCAGTTTGAATCTTCTTCAGCACACCCCTTGAGTATGCCACTATTAATGCATGAGTTGCTTTTTGTTCTCCCAGCCATGCAAATGACCCTTTGACAGCTGCTATCTTCATTGTCATGTTATAAGTAGTTGAACTGAATGCCAGACTTTCTTCTTTTACTGTCTTCTCATTCATAATTGATTTGTGCTGAAGGTCAATCCAGCCTGAAAGGGAAACAGAAAATGTCTTGGAAAGGAAAGGCACCAAGATTGATGTTTTCTACAGCATTGAGGGCCAGTTGATCACAATGACTATGTATTCCCCCGAACTGTCATCATGTGCCATGCAGATAAGCATACATGGTCATGATTCATTATCTCACATGATCGACAGAATCATGGATCAGGTCAGTGTTCTTTTCCCAACCCAAGCATGTGGCCAAGCTTTTTCTTTACTCGAACCAGCCAAAAAAATGCCCCTAAATGCAACTGAGGCAACACCACCCCTGGATAGTGGCATGCATAATCATCATCATGGGCTGTGCCGATAAGCACAAGCTGTCATGTTTCACTGTCCCACATGTTTTTAACCAGAATCATGGACCCCGTCCATATGGCTAAACCATCCTTCTTGGTTAATTTTTTTTGCTGTCCCCTTGCTCTCTTTCCATCTTGTCAGTCTTCACCAAGGTGTCGAGTCCACTCCTCATAATATGTAAAAATACAGACTTATTTTTCTAATCAGTTTACGACTTTCATCTGTTTTGAGGAAGACTGCCCCATTTGTGTTTCTATAACTTCCCAAAACCCACATCTCCGCTACGAGTCAATTTTTGCCAGCTTGTCCGTGTCCTGCATCCATATAATTGCACAGGATGGCATGTATAGGGAGCTACTTTTACTTTTCCTTGACACTGATCTTTTCTGTGTATGACATTGCTGTTTCACCATTCCAGACATGATGAGAACCACGTTAAATTTGAACTGATCAACTTGAATGGTCAGACAAGCTGGTTTGCTGATGTTGACTCCAATTCAGGTAACTCTCTTGTATATTATTTAAATTCTTTCCATATTGATGATCATGTTCGTATGTGTCTAAATTTTGCAGTGTGAACTTGATATTTAAAAAAAAAAATAGCGCAGTGTATTTTCTTTCTGATTTTACTTTTGGCGTCACTTCTTTTTTTCTCTGGTCTGTGCTCTGCCTTTCAGCGTCAGGTTTTTGAAGCGGCATCTGGTGCAAACCTTGGTATGTGCTATGTAGATGCTGGTATTCTTTTGTTGTAGGCACCTTTATGTCATTCCAGATAATAGTGTTATAAATATATGTATATATATATATATATATATATATATATATAAATATATATTTATATATATTATATATATGGGAGCTGTGTGGTCTCAAGGCATGCATCCGCCTTGTGTGCTGGAGGTCCTGGGTCCAAGCCCCGGTGAAGGCTGGGAGTTTTTTTCACGTGAACTTCTTGTAATTTCTCTGGTCTCTGGGTAGTAAGATCAGACACCAGTGTGTATTGTTGCGCTCGTAAAACATCCCTTCACAGTTGGAACTCAGAAAGAGTAAAATTGAGTTAAAAATCTTCCCAAAAGTATTCGAGGATCCTCGCCAGTGCTACAGACTTTTTTTGGGGACTCAGGCTTGAGTCAGAGAGCACATGAGTTACTACCCTTGTGCCATGATGTTGATTCATCGTCTAAACCTAATCCTAAATAGTGTTATATTGTGCTGTAGGGAGAGATGGGAATCACACCCCATGGCGATGACAAGCATTAACTAGCAAGACCTGCTGATGTTAAGAAAAGTCTTCCACGATTAGAGCCTCGGATTTCAGGACCGTTGTTGACATTGCAAGTATTGAACATGTTTCTTCTGAGATTCTCAACTCTGAACCTGTCTGCAGTCATTTCTACTTTATTCCTATTCCATTTCTGATTTTTCTCCTCAATCCAAAAAAGGTCTACAGCATCCTGTTCCTACAAATCCACCCCAATACCTGTATCTTGCATGTCCTCCAGTTCCAATTCCCCCCCCAAAAAAGAAATAAAAAAATGTCAAGCTTTGTCCTTTTTCAGCCGCCCGAAGGCCTGCTTTATTGAGGATGGTTTCTTTGCTATCTGACTTGAGTTTGTTCCTTTGTGGCGATCATTTTCGCCTAAGTTTGATTTTTTGCTTCTGTGTCATGTCTGCACGGTCAGACTTGGCGGGCTGTTTCTGGTTTTGGGAGTGGGTCTGGCTGTCCTGAGAAGGACAGGCATTTTTGCCTGGGGCGGCCTGGTTCGTTAATAGGTGGAGTTTCTGCTGTCTGTCCTGGTGGTTGTCCGTGTTTCCTCCGTTTTTAATGAGCTGGCTTTCCCTTGAAGATGGCGGCCTGGTTTCTGGACTTGCTACATTGGTTAGGCTTTTGCTGCGGCCTGTCTTCTGCTGCTTGGCACTGGTCCGGGAAGCCAAAACGACACATTTATATCCTGGTAGAGGTGTTCACGGCCACAAACATTCCATCTGTCCATTGCTTGTACAGGAGATCTCTAGGTCTGCTTCCATTGTGTTTAAATGACAGGGTTCTTTGTTTGGCAGCAGTTCAGCTGCAGCAAATCTTGTTCTAGTTGTACATGCCTCTGCTTAGTAATCTGGATTTTTTGCTTTATAGTTTGGTTTCTTTTATTATATGGTCAGTTGATAATTTAACAAATAAAGACCACTAAGGCAGTAATTGTAAAAAAAAAAGTAAAGATCCCCTTTCACGCCTTTTGGCGCATCGGGCATATGGGCAGAGCGTCCCATATTTTTACAGACCATCAGCACTCTGTGGGTAATGTGGTCAGCATTACGCCGGCTGTCTTTACTTTCCCAGGACAGCCCATCCTGGTACCCATTTTAGGCTGGGTCGACCTGCGACGTCCCATACCACGACAAAAGTCCACGAAGGCAGTAATTGGGGACCAATATTTCAGGTATTCTTCTTCTTCTTTTGTCAGCTCACTGATACCAGGTTGTAGCCCACTGATGTGGTTTTCAGTGTTTGTCTTGCACTTTTTGGGTGACTTTGATGATGGGTTTGTTTATCCTTTTGCAGGTTTCAGCTGCATAATTTATCCATCTGTTTCTTAGTCTTCCCCTGGATTTTTTTTCAGATGTTCTACCTGCAAGAAGACTGTCGTTTAATTCATTCTATCTTGTGTAATAGCGGTTGATTACACCACTGACAGCTTGCTAGTTGTGTCGTGTCGCGGGTCAGAAAAAAAAAAAGCTGACATGGTTGGTGCTCATCTCCTCCCAGGCGATCCATTGCCTGGTTAACCTGAAACTTCATGGCTTCACTTTTCGGGCATGCACCGCCTCAGATGCCAGAGGCAGTATCTGTTAATGGTCCTGCTTTTATCTTATATTCATCATCATCACATGCTATGCCAGTAAGTGTAGGCTGTCATGTTTCTATTCTCATTTGATAACCATAATCACAGATCAGCTCAGTGTTCTTGTCCCCTCCCAGCAGTATGGCCAGGCCATCCAGGTATTTATCTTATTGCCCTCTTGCTCTTTTCTTCATTAGTCTTACAGATAATTATAGTTCTCGAGTCTATTACTTTTCATAAAATAAAAATAAAAAAGACTCTACCTTTTTATTACAACTTTTATTGTCAGCACTGTTTCTAAATACAGTGGAGATAAATTAGTGCTTAACCTTTAGCACTATAATCCAGGAAAAAATCCACTGCAAAAAGGGGTTTGGTGTATCTGACCTCTAGGTTTCCCATATGGCTTCCTTGGCCCTATTTTAAGAGATCCACTGCTTCTTAACGGGTTACTAAATAAGGATTTGTAAAAAATCTGATGTCTTGGGATGAAATGCACAGATAACTGTAAACTACAACATACCAGTCGCCCTTTTTGAAACAAAAGAGGAAGAGGAGGTAGGAGGCAAGTGCTTTGCTGGTAATACAATTGACAAGTTCAACCAGAATCCTTGAAGAGGCAGCTTTAGGTTATAATTGTGACTAGGGTATGTGCGCTGAATAAAATGGCTCAGCATTGTACGCCACCAAGAGCCCTGAAAAGGACCCCTGCAGTTTTGGTATGATCAAAGAAGATGGACCTAAATGCTGTCCTGACTGGCGACAAAGTTGTCTACCACTGAGCCAGCGGGGGACCCAGTCGCTGATAAAGAAGAAGACCTCCTGAGTACTCATATTTTTTCCTGTCAGATACTTTTAAAAAAAATTGTTTTTTGTTAACAAAACTCATATTTTCTTTTCTCTTTTATGAAATTGTATTTGCTAGATAAATGAAAATCTGTTGAAACTATATTTTCTTGTTTGTATCATCAGTACATGAGCAGCTCTCAGTTGTGAGTGTCACACAGGTTGAAAAGGATACAGTATTGATATGCCATGATAGTAAGTCATGCGTTGTAGTATGTTCAGTATGCTGAATTAATTATTAGGTTATTATCTTCATTATAGGTCAGTTAGTTGTCTGTTTTATGATAGTTATTCCTTGTTTCTAGATTCCTTAGTTGTGAAATTGTCAGTAAATATTTTTCATTTGCCTTCTTCTTCTTCTTCTTCGCGTTCACCAGCTGTAAACTCTGGCGGAAGGTTCTGGTTGCTCGTCCACTACTGAACTGCAGTCCTGCTCCAGAATCTGAGTGTTGCGTGTGCATCAGTTTTACAGATCTCATTCTCTTGAATACAGACTGTTGGTTCTTTGCCTCTCCAGCAGATGCACTTCGACTTCAAAGGAAGCTCCCGAATTAGTCGACTCTTACGACATACTTTTGGGGAGGCAGTTGGTCTATTCTTGTTTTCCCAACAACGGGATTCATTTGCTTTGACTCCAACACATTTAGTTCAGCTTTTTACTTTAACCCTCTTGCCTTGGCGATGCTTTAAAAAAAAAAGGGGAAAAAAGGGGGGGGGGGGGGTGTCATGAACCAATTTGAATTCTTGAAAAAAAAAATCCTTTGCAAATAACATATTTTTTTTTACACAAGGCACTAATAACAGTTTTCAAAGTTTATCTATGTTATACATTTAAAATTATTTTCTCTCTCTGTTTCTTCCAAGTTATGGTTGTTCATCCACTTCTGGACTTTGGTCTTTGTGAGTTCTGCGTGCACATCCATTTTACAGATCTGGCTTATCTATGTGGTCTGCATCTGTGGCTTAGGCGCAGCAAACACGCTTTGTAATGCTTGGGTGCCGTGTACTGAACTTAACCAAATTTAGCCTAGAGAAAACACAACACCCAAACAGTGCTGGGGTTGGTCCTGTGATGTCCTGTAAAGGATACACAACATTTAAAAAAAAATCTGTGTGGAGATTGTTGGTTCCTAATCTCTCAGACAGACGCACTTCGACTTCAGATGAAAAACCCATTATTAGATTGCCTTGTACGACATGCTTGTTAGAGGGTTTATTTTGTTAACCCTCGGAACCACCACAGGGATTGAAATATATAAAGATAAAGGGAGTAATCAGTAAACATACATGAAGTGAACTATTAAATGGAAAACATTCCTAACTCTGAGCCTTTATAATATGTGTATAAGGTGACTCCTGCCATGACCCTGTGACCTTTATCACTGAGGCTTACTTGACAATGTAATATAAACGTGGCTTGAAAAAGCCATTTGGTGTACCCCCTGAAGCACCCCCCATCCCACCCGAGTCAGAAAGCTGTGGATAGACATGATGACCAGTGCCACACAACACTGACTTTAAATGAAGAAGAAATAAAGTAACAAGATTTTGTTCTCATGATTTGTTGGTAATTTGTTTTAAACGAAAAAGAAAAATTGGAACAGAAATTAAAAGTCTACGGTGAATCCTAAATGTAACTAGAAGAGACAGGATCAAAAATGGCGAAATCAGGAAAGAAGTGGGGATGGAACTGGTGCTAAACTACATCAAGAGACAACAGATCAAATGGTTGACACATGTATTAAGACTACCACCAGATAGTGCACTGCTGAGAGCCCTGTTACTTAGACATAAAAGTAGAACTAGAAGTTGACAACTCAAGTGTTGGATAGATGGACTATCTGAGTCCAGTAAATACCAGCATTTACATAGCACTTATTAAGACTTGGACCTGTTACTTCTTAAAATCCTGATACTCAAAGGCAGAACAGGAATAGAGAAGAAGAAAAATAATAATTGCTGGTGTTTTTTCTAAGTGTTGACCATGTTTGACATGATAATTTTGTACTTATAAGATGTCCTTTTGTCTGTTCTAGAATATGTCAAAGTTCTGAGTCTGAGTGGAAAGCTCAAGTCTAGTAGAAGACACCAGTCTCAGCTTCATTTTGACTGTCTTGTGGAGTCTCTAGGTAAGATAATTGAGACATGTTGATATTATTTTAACTGTACACCCATGCCTTGGTTTTACGAGCCTTCATTCAACAGATATTAGAGTGCCTAGTTATGATAGTTAAGACATGTTGATTTTATAACTGTACACCCATGCCTTGATTTTATGAGCCTCCATACAACAGATATTGGATGCAACAGACATACAAGATTAACACTAACATACAAAGTTGGGGCAATACTGAACAAGAGCCACTTCCTGACCCCTTGAGGTTCATCATTGATGATATCACCTACCTCCATTCATCTCTTTGACTGGTCTTCTATTTTCACTTTGTGACTCCAAGTGGTTGAAAGTCTGCCTGAATATTATCTTCACCTTCTACTCGGTCTGCCCGTGTTCTACTCCCTTTCACATTCTTTATGCATGCAGTTTCTGTCTGCTGTCATCTTTCTTTTTCTATGCACCAACCATTGCAGCCTGTTAACACCGCTTGATGCCAGTAGTTAGTGCAGATTTAAACAGGTTATGAATTTCATTGTTGCTTTTCACTTTTTATTCTCTGCTGTATGCATATCTAATGCAGCCAAAGATCTATTATAAGACTGTTCGCAAAACTTTGTTATACATTTTTTTTAAAGTTCTGAACAGGAGCCACCGCCCATTTAAATTATATTTTCAGCGTACTGATATTTTATATTGGATGCTTTGTTTGATCAAAGAATTTATTACTCCTCTTTTTGTAATGTAATTATTGATACTGGCCCCATTTTGTAACTATGGACGTTTGGAAGTAGCTGACAGTGTTGCTGCCATATTCTCTGCTTAGGTGAGGTATGAGTTGATGAGTATGTTTCGATGCTATATGTAAGAAGTTTCCAAGCTGCGTTTTGACCACATGACAAGCCATGACACTGTTTAGAAAGCAATCATCGTGTATCAAGTTTCAGTAAACAGTTTCACAGATAATTAGATTTGGTTGGAAAAATAATTGAGTGACATAGATATTGTCTCTAGTTCGCAAGTACTAGATTCCCATCCAGTAAACGTTTGTAAATATTTATGAGTAGTGTTATTTCTAAAGGTAGCAAAACTACACTTATGTTACTTACTTACTTAGTCAATCCTCTTCTACCTGAGGTATAGAGGTTTGCCAGAAAGATCACCAGACTTCTCTGTGAGCAGATTTATTGTTGGCTTTCTTCCATTCCAGTCCTCTCTCAGTCAGAGACTGTAGGAATTGATCTTTCCAGTGAACCCTGGATCATTCTGGAGGTCTGGTTGTTGGCCTGCCATATCTGCTTTGGTGGCTGATTTTATCCCATTCTGCATGCTTGTCCAAACCATTGTAATGACTGACCCACTCGAGTTTGTAAGGCTTGGGTTTTGAGATCATGACGTATTGTAGAGCTGCATATTTACAACATGATCTATGATTCCCTGCCCTTTTTCTTGGGCCTGTGTGCTCAAGCTATGACTCTTTGGAAATAAAGTTTGTTCGTTCTTCTTTTTTCGTTCAGCACTCTGAACCCTTTAGGTTCATTGCTGCAGATGTCACCCGTCTCCATTAATTTCTGGGATCAGACTTCTCTTTGCACTTAGTGTGTTTAAGTGTTTGTAGGCCTGCTTGTATTATTGTCTCTTCACTATCTTTATGGTGTGCTCTTGGTCTTCTCCCAACCATTTATTTTCTGTATACAGTTTTTATGCCTTTGTTATAAGTAATTCTCTCTGTATTCCTTAACTTATTAGTCTGTTAACCCTCATTATGCCAGTGATTATTGGTGATTTAAGCAGATATTGAATTTCATTGTTGCTTCTTTTTCTTTCCTCTGCTGTTTTCATCTTTGATGGGTCTAACATTTTGTCCCAAGACATTTCTGTTAGTTAGAAAGCTTCATCTCTTGTAGTTGCACTCCAGGTTTCAGAGTTAAACAGAATAATGTGTCGTAACGCTGTTTTTGGAGCAGTAAAGATTGGGTTTCTTCATTGGCTGCTGAAATTGAGGGCAGAGTGGGCATGTTGAAAAGTGCTTGGATATTAATTCTTGCCTCAGATCAACTTTTACTTAATGTTTTTTTTAAACCTTCAGTGACATTACAAGACAGTGTGCTGGCCTTCCACAAACATGGAATGCAAGGTCGCAGTTTCAAAGCAAACGAGGTGAGTCAGTCTACCAGTTAGTAATATCATACTTAGATACTTAGACTATAATGGGAGATGGAGTGGCTGGTATCTCTGACTCAGAGGTTACCGGGTTCGCACCCAGCAGTCATCATCATCAGTTCTCGTTATGCCTAGTGGCATATGAGGCTTCAGAGAGGATTTTCCATGCTTTCCTGTCCTGTGCAATCTTCAATGCAGTTTTCCATGTCATAGATGCCTCACTCAGGTCACTTTCCATCGTTCGTCTCCATGTTGTTTTTGGGCGCCACTGTTTTCTCTTTCCCTCTGGTGTCCATGTGAGAGCTGTTTTGGCAGGTATTTCAGAAGTCATTCTCATAACGTGGCCAAGCCATTTCCATCTTCTCTTGGTAATCATACTGTCTAAAGTTTCTTGGTTTGTGGCTTGAAGTAGTTTAGTGTCACCCAGCAGTGGGCCAGAAATACTTATGAGAACCATTGTTTTGAGTGATATTGAATGTCCATTTATCTTTTAGTTGGACATGGAAGCAAACAAACTTTTTTAATAAAATGTTTCAGAATTACTCAGGTCTATATTTAAAGATAAGTGGCGTCCGTGGCTAAGGCGTTGCAAGTCCGACTCCTAAGCCAGCATACCGCAATCGAAACCCACTGCAGGCTGCGTGGATTTTTGTCGTGGTATGGGACGTCGCAGCTCGACCCAACCTAAAATGGGTACCAGGATGGGCTGTCCTGGGAAAGTAAAGACAGCCGGCGTAATGCTGACCACATTACCCACAGAGTGCTGAAGGTCTGTAAAAATATGGGACGCTCTGCCCATATGCCCGATGCGCTGAAAGGCGTGAAAAGGGAACTTTACTTTTTTTTTATATTTAAAGAAAATAAAGAAAAAAGTAGGCTAGAGGCGTACTGACCTAGTGTCATAATCAGTTGGTCATGTAGCAGGTCCTTCACAGAACATCTCTCTCATCACGGTCTGCCTGAAAGAAACTCAGTCTCTCGCCAACTGTCCTGCCTTGTGTACTTTCATATTCAAGGAGTCACTTATATCCAGTGTCCATCTTCATGTTAGGCGGCCCTTGCTCCTTCTTCCTAGTACCATGCCTTCTGCAGTTACCTTTCCCAACTCTGCCATGGCGCTCGATATGACCAAAATATTTCAGCTTCTGAGACAAGATGCTGTTTATTAGCCGATATTTCTTGATGTTCAGAGCTTTTACAATTATTACAAAATAACTAACCATTTATAGAATCTTGTATTGGTAAGTCACTTCAGCTTTGCTTCTTCTTCATTGGTTTGTTTTAAAGTTTACTTCTTCTGTGGTCACATTATGCATGTTGGAGATCAACCTCCTTAGAAAACTGTCTAGTTTGTTCACTGCCTTGTTCCTGAATATATTTAAAATAGTTTTCTCCATGCAGTTTCTTTGTTCTGTTCAATATTCTGTTATTGTTTTATCTCTTCAGTTTAAAAAAAAAAAAAAAAAACTTTCTGTGATGTTCTGTATCAGAAAAACACATCTTTTCATCACTTGTTTTTAAATATTTTTTTTTAAAGTAAATTTATAAAACAAAAATAATATAGGCTGGGATATTTGTTCTTTACCTAATATTTGTTCTTTACCTAAAACAATTTTTTTCTTCACTTTTCATTTACTTTCTGTTGTGTTCTGTATTAAAACTTATATTTATCTAAATATATTGTGTTATATTTATCTAAATGTATTTTGTATCATCTCCATGTTAATTTAGTTTTAGTTAATTTTAAATATATATTGATCTTTTTTCATTAGCTTCTTTCAAGCAATCCTCTTTAGTGGAGATAATTTCTATACTCTCTAGGGTATTCTAAATTGAGGCTTGCCTGTTCTTTAACTTAACTAACGCCGAGGTTGGAAATGATAAAAATCAGTCAGTCAATTAGGTGCTGTCTCCACAATGAAGCGTTGGCTGCAATGGATCTCTAACGCTCTCTGTCTCTTTTCTTAATAGTACACTCTCTCTGACTGCTATTTGTCCGTCTCCTGATATTGTCGTCCCACTAGTATCATTGTCTACCTCTTGACCTCTTAGCCTCAACTTTTTTGCTCTAGTATGGTTTTAAAAAGTTTTTTTTTCCAGTGTGATAAACACAAGCAATAATGTAAATATCCCTGTTTCTTTTCTTTCGTCAACTCTGTTTTCATTCTCAGTCTTTTCCAACCTCTGTATTTGAAAAATGCTTTGCACAACATTTAGACTTGAATGCATAAGTCACTTATAAAACCCTCCCCAGTTAAGATTTAAACGCAAGACTTTTGGATCAGTAGACAAGCATCTACTGTGCAGCCACAGCTTCATACTTCACCAACCAGACAAGAAAAAAAAAAATCCACTGAATTAAATGAGAGTCTGAATGGCTGAAGCCTTGGGGGCTGCGTGGTCTCGAGGCATGGTGTCCGCCTCGAGTGCTAGAGGTTCTGGGCTCAATCCCCGGTAAGGGCTGGGATATCTTCAAGTGGACTTAGACTTCTAGTAATTTCCCCTGATCTCTGGGTAGTGAGATCGGACGCCAGTGTGCATTGTTGCGCACATAAAAAAAATTCCGTGGCAGTTGGAAATTGTAAAGATTAGCCTAACGGCGCTGCACGGGCAAAATTTGGAGTTACAAATCTACCCAAAGTATTTCAGGATCCTCGTCGGTGCTACAGAGCCAGTGCACTCTGCTGAGCTTCTTTGGACTCAGACTTGGGTTAGAAGAAGAAGGGAGCACTGATGGGTTACTACCCGTGTGCAGTGATGTTGATCCTTTGTTCAAACCTCAAACCTTGCTGACCATAAGATACATGCTTGACACTCAAGGAAACACGAGATGAATATACAGTCAGACAGTTACTGGTACCATCAGAATTGGAACTCTTAGCTTGCTGCTGAAGATGGGGACTAAAGGTTAAAGTTGAGAGGATCGACATCATTGCTCCAGTTTTATCCTGTATGGCTCAGTCTCTCTCCTCAGAACGGCTAGCCTCCTGCCAAGAGTGCCACGCAGAGCACAAACTCCAAAGCTCTGGTGATGATTCCCAGGGACCTCTATAAAAATTGCATTCATGAAATGAATTGGGCAGCTGTGGAGCGAACCAACAACTGTCAGAGTGTGAGGTCAACGGCTTGATCACTTTTCCATGGATACCCCAGATGATGGGAACAGAGTGCTTATGGGAGTGTCCCCAGTGCTGTGATATTAATTCTAAATTCAGCATAAGTAAAAATTCCCTGTGTGGGGTACGGGGCCCCATTGCGGCGGGGTTGGGGGGGGGGGGGGTTACATAAGAATAGGCCCACTGCCTCCCCAACAAGCATGTCATAGGAGTCGACCAATTGGAAGCTTTTTTCGAAGACGGGGTGCATCAGCCTGAGCGGCAAGAAACCATTAACTGCACACAAATAAGCCAAACAAACAGTGGACATGCAAATGTCAGGGGAGTCAAAATGGATTAACAAACAGGGATTTTTGCTGGAGCTTACAGCAGATGGAGAAAAAAAAAGCTTCATTTCTTTTTAGAGAGTTAAGAATTGGGCTCGCATTCTGCCCTTCTAGTCTCCCTCTTTTCTCACATCATTTCATTCAAGCATCAAAATTATCAGTAGCATCAAAATATTCAGTACAACTACAGTAAACTGTAATAGTTGTAATGTGAATGGTTGAGACCACAAGGCAGACCAAGAAAGCGATAGAATGATAATGTCCTGACAGACCTAAAAACACTTGGTGTCACCAACTGGAAAGAAAAGGCCAATCAGAGAGATCAATGGAGGCTTGTGATATCTGCAGCAGTGAACCTCAAGGGCTCAGAATGCTGAAGAAGCAGAAGAACAGAGAAGAAACAGAAAAGTAAAATGTACATTAAAATGAAGGGGATTTTTTTTTCATACAAGTGTCGCATCAGGGATATGATGTTAGACTCAAGTTTTTTAGACAAATCAGCCCTCAGTGGCTGATGTGGTCAGCATTGTTGTGTAGTTAGTTCATGCTGTAAAAAGACACCGGCCAGAATGTCCATTTGTCTGTTTTGTGCACAGCTTTCTCCTCCCTTTCATAAAGCTTTGTAGTCACAGTTAATTTGATTAATTTCTTATTATGAATCTAGCAATATTTGGTTTTTCTGTTGACAGGTTACTCAGGAAATTTGTGATAAATCAAGAATATTTAGACTTCTTGGCTCAGACAGGTACGTCTCACTATCTTTTTTTTTCTCTGCCTGTTTGTTGCTCTCTAAACATGCACACGCGCACACACACACATAAATCCACCCACCCACCTACCTACCTGTCAAATAGGTCCGCCCATCTAATCTTCCTGTTCACCAGCTGTAAACCTCAGCAGAAAGTCCTAGTTGTTTGTCCACTTTGAGACTTTGGTCTTGTCCCATGATTAGAGTGTTGCGGGCACATTTGTTTTACAGATTAGGATTACTTATGTGCAGACTGTTGGTTCCTTGCATCTTATGAAGATGTGCTCCGGCTTGAAGGTAAGCTGGCCAGGCTGCTGATTAGAAACCTATTTCTAGGATGACCGTGGAAAGGGGTAGATAGGTCTTTAGCAGTATGAGCCATTCTTTGAAAATAGACTGGCAGTTATCCCTTTGTGGGTTCTGCGGCCCCATTGTGGGGCAGACAAGAACAGACCCACTGCCTTCCCAGAAGCATGTTGTAAGAGTTGACTAATTGGGAGCTTTCTTCAAAGTTGGAGTACGTCTGCCCGAGAGGCAAGGAATCAATGGTCTGCATGTAAATGAGACAGACATTTGAAACAGATGTGCACACAACACTCAGTTTCTGGAACGGGACTAGAGTCCAGAAGTTTCCACTGGAATTTACAGCCGGTGAACACGAAGATGAAGAAAGATTTTACCATTACAATCAAATACTTTTTGGTAATACATCTCCGTGTCTAATGAATGCGTACATGTGTCTCTTTGTTTTTTTAAAATATGGATCCTTTAAGTGAAATATCCTAGTGCACGCTTGTGTCTCCCCGTATTTGTCTTTACATGTAGGATTGTTTAATTGTATGGCAATCTGAGACACATGCATGCATGCATGCATTGTCGTCTCTTTGTCCTTATATGTGGATACATTCAGTTGTATGTTTTGATGTGTATCTGTATGTGCATGCATGTCGTCATCATCATCATCCTTTGTGTGCCGTTAGACGCCACTTAGGCTTTGGGTTCAATTTCTCCACTCTCTGTTGCCTGCAAAGTTCTTGATATCTGACATGGAGTTCAGCCCAGCATATTTTGTTTGCCTCATGTAATCATGTTTTAAAGTCCTCTTCTTCCCTTCCTCCGCTTTGCCACCGAGACTCATGTTTTTTGCTTTTAGTGTGTTTAAAATTATCTGTGGCCCCCACACATGGGTGTAGGACTGCATATAGCACTCTGTTGTCAGGGTGATGATGAATCAGCAAGGCTGTGGACAGTGACCCCTAACTAAACTCTGGACCAGTGCAGACAAGCGATACACGGATAAATCTGTGTTAGCTGAACGAGGCTTGCTGAACGTTAGCGGTCTTCACGAAGGGCCGACTGAACACTGAACTCTGGAAGTTCAACAAAACGACTGGACAAAGGACAGATGGGGGAATTCTTGGCAGGACATCTGTGTGACTTGGACATCGCTTGACCAGATCGTAGATTGTAATAGTTCATTGACAGATCATAACGATCAGTAGAAATGGGGTGTGTGTAATTAGCTGTAATTTGTACAGTCCATTGTTTGACTAAATGTGGTTAGTACTTCACGGTGTAGGTAGTAATTGTTTCATTTAGATCTCATTGAGCAGATAGATTCAGGATAGCAGTTAGACGTTGTCAGTAGTGATACCTCATTATGCATTGTTTGTGGTGTTAGCATCTAAGCAGATAGATTCAGGATAGCAGTTACACGTTGTCAGTAGTGATACCTCATTATGCATTGTTTGTGATGTTGGCATCTAAACAGATAGATTCAGGATAGCAGTTAGACGGTGTCAGTAGTGATACCTCATTATGCATTGTTTGTGGTGTTAGCATCTAAGCAGATAGATTCAGGATAGCAGTTAGACGTTGTCAGTAGTGATACCTCATTATGCATTGTTTGTGGTGTTAGCATCTAAGCAGATAGATTCAGGATAGCAGTTAGACGGTGTCAGTAGTGAAACCTCATTATGCATTGTTTGTGGTGTTGGCATCTAAGCAGATAGATTCAGGATAGCAGTTAAATGTTGTCAGTAGTGATACCTTATTATGCATTGTTTGTGGTGTTAGCATCTAAGCAGATAGATTCAGGATAGCAGTTAGATGGTGTCAGTAGTGATACCTCATTATGCATTGTTTGTGGTGTTAGCATCTAAGCAGATAGATTCAGGATAGCAGTTAAACGTTGTCAGTAGTGATACCTTATTATGCATTGTTTGTGGTGTTAGCATCTAAGCAGATAGATTCAGGATAGCAGTTAGATGGTGTCAGTAGTGATACCTCATTATGCATTGTTTGTGGTGTTAGCATTTAAGCAGATAGATTCAGGATAGCAGTTAGACGTTGTCAGTAGTGATACCTCATTATGCATTGTTTGTGGTGTTAGCATCTACCGACACACCTCCAGCCTGCACTCGGCGTCTGCCACAGTGTCCTTTGCATCGAGAGACAGCCAGTTGAGATAGCGCTGTATGGTAGTGTAGTAGGAGCTCAGAGCATGAATGTGAAAAGGCCACTTCTAGCAATTTTAAAGTTAGAAGCGGCCTATTTTCAGAATAAGGAGCACTACCCCTCCTGAGGCACAGACCTCCATGAGTTCGTATCCTTAGATAATAAAGATTGTGGCTCTCTTTCGAATTTCTACCCCCGCAGTATTGTGGCCTGAAATATCCGTTCCAGGCGCAGTCCAATTAAAAATACGGACTTGTCGGAGTTCCCGCCGAGGAACAAATTGCGGCAAAACTAGGAGTACCTTACAATGTCACGAGACGCAATATTGCAGACGATAGTAGCAGACGATAAAAGCGACCTGTGACAATGTCGAGCGTTCTCTGCAAACGATACTAGCAGATGATAAAAGCGACCGTTGACAATTTCGAGACATTACAGACGATGAAAGCGATATGGCGGGTAGACCACGCGCGCCCACGCAGATTAGCAATATTGATTGAGGATTTAGCAGCGGTAGATGTCAGACTTGTCGGCATGCGCAAAACGCGATTAACTCACCGCCGAGAGTATCCCCCGCTACGCGCGGCGCGGATGGGGGGCTAAACTAGGTGCCTGGGACTCACGAGCAAAGTAATTCAAGGAATTTGCAGGAGATGTGGTAGCTTCACTCATGAGTCCCAGCCATATAGTTTAACCCCTATCCGCGCTGCGCGTAGCGGTGAGGGATGATACGGTCGGCGGTGAGGCATAGTCACAGAAATAGGTCCGCAAGTAATATATCGCTGAGACCCTGTTAAAGCATTTGTTTCGTTTTTCCGAGCCGATCCTAGATTTGCCACGATTTGTTCGTCGGCAGAAAGTTCGACAATGGAAAGTGTCAACGGTCGCTATTATTATCGTCTGCTACTATTGTCTGCAGTGTTGCGTCTCTTAGAATTGTCAGGTAATCAGACACAATGAGAAACAGGTCCGCTAGCAACATATCGCTGAGACCCTATTAGAGCATATGTTTCGTTATACAGAGCCGCCATATTTTTAATTGGACTGCCCCCGGAACGAATATTTCAGGCTGCAATACTGTGGGGGTAGAAGTTCGAAGGAGAGCCAAGATTGTTGTGTGTTCAACCAGTGTTTGGCTTGGGTGTGTTCGTTAGCGGTGTTTATCTGTCATTGGCCTGCAGCGCAGCCATAGTTTCAAACCCGAGACATGTAGGTGTTTGACACACTCCCGTGGATAATATGTTTTATTTTGTTCTGGCCTGCAATAGCATAGTGGCTGGATCTGCTGTTCCAGTGGTCTTGGCTTTGAGCCTGCATAAGTCAGATTTTTTAATTTCATATTTGACCTTGGCTCCCCAGCTCTTTCCAGCTTAAAATGGTTCCCGTACTTACTCAGCAGGTCCTAATGTTCCTCCTATAGTAAAACATTTGCAGAATCTCCTGGCCCACCTAAAGGATTGTCCGTCAACTCCCTGCTCTGTCTCATGTGCATTCATGCCCTTAGTGTCTCCAGTGCCAGCAGTAGTTGAGACCTGTCTGCCCAGCTCCCTATTTCAGAAACCATTGCCTGCTGGTTGTAAATGTGCTATGCTGAATCATCTTGTTGTTCTGTCAGAGATGTTGGGAGCTTAGGCCATTTGAGCAATGCCTCCCCCACCCACATATATATACACATAGACAAACACAAAATTTTTTTGTGATTGTGGACTGTCTCCTTAAGAAAAGTGTGTGGGGAAACACACCATTTTTTGTGATTGTGGACTGTCTCATTAAGAAAAGTGTGTGGGGGGGGGGGGGGGGGGGGGGGCGGAAAGGGGGCGGGGAACTAAGCAACCAACAACTAAAACTATATAGTTGTTTTTAAAAAAAGGAGGGGGGTGGGGCGGCGTTGTCCTTTTTTTTTTTTTTTTTTTTAAGAGCTTCTTCTATTCTCAGCATTCACCTAATGTTGTTGTTCATTGGTCACAAGCGATGCAGACCACTTTTCATCCAAAGTAGCAGTGATCAATGATTATGAGTACAAAGGTGGCTGATTAGTCCATTTGGATATATGTGCATCAGCAGCCTTTCTTGGCAGTTATGAAATGACACAAGCTAGCTTAGTTCGGGCACGTGGTGAGACATGATTTGATTACAAAGACTGTGCTTTGAGGAACATTGTGGGATAGTCAGAGAAGAGGAGGGCAAAGAAGAACCTGTAATGACATCATCAAGAAATAGACAGGACTAAGTTATCATACAATTTATTGGTAAAAAAAAAAAAAAAGAAGACAGAGAAAGACGGTGGGGTTTGTACATTAGTGCTTCCATACACCTCCACAACCCTAATGAGTCTAGGGTTATGTTATGTTGTGGATGGAGCCATTTTAATATAGGTTCTGCCAGTCTGTTTTCAAGTTGTCTCTCTGTTAGTCCAATGTAAGTCAACTGGCACTGAATATAAATTGATGATCATAGGTGGATTTGGTGTATGTAGACACTAGTTCTTTAATTGATGAAATCAAGATGAAAGTGATCTTGTACCTCACTGCTGAAACAGTGGTAGCAAAATGGCCAACAGCTGTTTTATGTTGGTCTGCAGACGCTGCATGGCATCATCCCCTTGATAAATTAATTGGATACATATTTGTAGTTTTTGGGCTGTTTTATTTCTGTCAGGGTTGGGTGAAATGAGGTACTTTAACACTTTATTATAAATCTTGTAGGGTACTCCTTGAATATTGTTTTGAGTATATTATTTTGTTAAATATATGTTTATAATTTCATATATATATATATATATATATATATATATATATATATATATATATATATAGATATATATATATATATATATATATATATATATATATATATATAATATATATATATTGCCATTCAGCACATATTATTATTTTTGCATGTAAATGCCCCCCCCCGCCCCCCCCCCCCCCCCTAAAAGTGTGTAAGGGGGCGAGGAATGTAGATGTGAAGTTCCAGTACCAGTTGAACGCCTCACACTGGGTTCTGAACTTGGAAGGGAAAGGAGAGCTCTGCAGCACATTCCCCATGAAAATGATATTTTAAAACTGGGTTCTCATTTTGATTCATGTAAGCCCTTTTTAAAGCCCAGATGATCTTAACACTAATTCATCTGAACTACAGATTACAACTCACAGCTTTCTAGAAGTTTTTGCTCTTAAAATGATGGTTGGCATATATGCTGTTGTTTAAAACAAGACCACAATACTTGCACCTTTTAACTTTTTCCTTTCAGGTGAACCCTATATATTTTTTTTCCTTTAGTGATAGAACCACCTAAATCAAAATAGTAACAAAGGGGAGGAAAAAATATGTAAATAAACACTACGAAGACAGAGACAATCATGATAGGAAGACAGAAAGACAATTTAGAAATAAAATTGAAAAAACATTACCTTAAGACAAACAGAGGAATTTAATTACTTGGGAGCAATTTTCACATCCAACGGAAAACTGGACAGAGAAATTAGCTCGAGATGTGCCAAAGCTAATCAAGTAATGGGGCAACTATCTCCCCTGTTGACACACAAGCAGATACCCCAGAGTACTAAAGTGAATATTATCAGAACTATTTTTTGGCCAACACTATGCTATCAGTGCCAAACATGGACACTTAATCCTTCAGTGAACGTAAAATTGTGACAACAGAGATGAAATGCCTTAGAAACGTTGCAGGAGTTTCAGAGAAAGACAATATGAAATCACAAAATCTGACAAATGCTAGGAATAAAGTTAGACTTACAGGCCATCAAAGAACAACAAAGTGATTTTGACATCCAACAAGAATATCTTGGTACTATCTGCCACAGCGAGCCACACTAAAATGTTGCAACAGGTATAGAGCGAGTGGAAGACTTTGGAAAAGATGGAGTGATGGCACCAAGAACAACCTTACAGAAATTAACATCAGTCTTAATAGTGCTCTTGACAGAGCTCATCAACAGATATTACATCTCCCCCCAACACTTTGAGGTACAAGGTGGAAGCGAAGAAGAAGCAGACGAAGAAGAAGTGACATGCTGGTATAGGGGCAGTGGATCTATTCTTAATCACCCTAAAATAGAGCCCTGGCACCCACACAGGGAAATTCGCAAACAAGAATAAATAACACTTCAGTATTTCCCACTTCCTGTTCACAGTGAATCAATATGTTAAGCGTGTTCGGCGCTTGCACGCTTCAGCGAATCCAATTTTCCTAGAATTTTGTTAATTTATGCACTTTTTCACATAATTTCTGGATGTCTGCTTCCTGTTTTTAATGCTGGATCAGCTGACTGATATTTTTTAAAAAGCACACATGGTTTCACTACTCTATCTCCTGCCCTCTCTCTCACACACACTCTCCTCTCCCCTTCTCTCTCTCCTTCAATCTGTCCCCACCAACCTCTCTCTCTCCTCGTGTCCTCTCTCTCTCACATACCTTCTCTTTTTCCCCTCCCCTTCTCTCTCTCCTTCTCCCTCTCTCCTTCCCTGTCACCTCTTTTCCCCCCTCTCTCTATCACACTCTCTCCCTCCCCTTTTCTCTCCTTCCATGTCTCCTCCAACCTCTCTCTCTCTCATTCCCCCTCTCTCTCTTTCCCCTCCCCTGCTCTCTCCTTCCCTCTCTCTCTCCTTCCGTCTCCTCCAACCTCTCTCTCTTTCCCCTTCTCTTTCACACTCTCTATCCCCTCCCTTTCTCTCTTCTTTCCTCTGTCTCCTACAAACTCTTTTTTCCCCTTTTTCCCCTCTCTCTTTCACACTCTCTCTCCCCTCCCCTTCTCTTACTCTCTCTCCTTCCCACTGTCTCCTCCAACCTCCCTCTCTTTTCCCCTCTCTTTTTTCAAACTCTCTCTCACCCCCTTCCCCCCTCTCCCCATTAAATAAACTGTTGCCCAGTGTTAAACATACATCAGCATGATTATATCCTTTGTCCGTGTCAGCAACATGAATGTTTGAATCACTTGAATCCGGCACTGATGAAAATACAGTTGGCAGAAATCATTTTCTCATTATTCTATAAATCCATTATTGGCACAGATGGGTTTTTTTGCCGACTGGCGAGGGTGATCATGCCTCTCCATAATCCACGATCTCCAGCAGCATGTATCAGTTTGTGTGCTGACACACCTCAATGCCGTGCAGCAAGACTGTCAAGAATCTTCTCTCGTTGTCGTCCTCTATCCCTCCTTCCATAGATCTTTCCATTGGTCACAACATTTTCCATTTTCCCTCTTTTCATAACATGGCCAAAAAATGAATACTGTCTCCTTCTGATGTCTTTGATAAGTTGTCTTTGGGCTCCCGCCTCTTTTAGAACCTCTTGGTTGCTCTTTTCCGCTGTCCAAGGTATTTTAAGCATTCTTCTGTAAAACCACATTTCCATATCAGGACCTAATAATAACTAATAGTTTATTGGCAACTGGCTTTAACAACCTGCTCTTCTTTTTCAAGGTGTTCACCAGCTGGCACAAAGCTCTGCCCCCCCCCCCCCCCCCCCCAATCAAGTTTTGATAATAACAAGTAGTTTATTTCCAGCTGGTTTTAATAATAGGTCTTTTTCTTTTTCTTCTTGGTGTTTACAGACTGTTCGTCCACTTCTGAACTTTGATCGTATTCGAGAACTTGAGTTTTGTGTGCACAGGTTTTACGGATCTGGCATATTTGTGTGCAGGCTGTTGGTCACTCCAACTTTGAATAGAACACTTTGACTCTGTCCCACGATCCCCACCCCCCACCCCGAACGGTGCTCCAAAACCCACAGAATAAAGAGATTCTTCTTTTTTTTTGGGTCATCTCACTGATACCAGGCGTCATGCTTTTCTGTATTTGTCTTGCACTTCCTGTGTGATGGATTTGTTCAACTTTTCTCAGGTTCCAGCTTCATCATTTATCCTTTTCCTTCTTGGTCTTCCTCTTGCCTTCCCAGATGTTTTGCTGTAAAAAAATTTCAAATGCAGTTTGGCCTTGCTGCATCCATACTAAATGGCTAAACCATTTCATTCTTTGTCTGTCAATATAATCCAGACATAGTCTTATTTCAAACTTGCTCTCTTATGCTGGTATTCGTAACCTTGTTTCTTCTTGAATTTAACCAGAGTGTCTTTACAGTGAAACCCACAGAGGCACAGAAATAAAGCTAGATGAAAAAAAATACACTTGGAGAGTTGGTTGAGGGCCCATGCTCCATTGGGGGAATAAAGGGCAGAAAAAGAATTGTTTATTTCCAAACAGTTTTAATAACAAACATTTCACAATGCCCGGTTTTTAAAATAATAAACTCCTTTATTGGCATTACAATGTCGTTGTTGATTCAGGCTGTTAATATTTCCCTGACATCAATAATTTGTCAACATTGAACTACTGGTTCTTACCTGATCGTGGCAGGTTAGATCAATTTCTCCGGTGATAAATCAAGAACATTAGGAGGGCCTCCCAGCCTCTGATTCTCTTCCTCTCCACCCTCTCTCTCCCAGATATGGGCTTCTATGATCAATAATGCTGTTGCATTAAAATAACAGGGGAGATAAGTGTTTAGATTGCTATGGGTAGCATCCTATCAAATACGTTGCTATAGAAATATGTAAACACATTTGTTGTGGGTCCATATGTTTGTGAGGGAGAGATTTTGCAGTTGCTCTGATGTTATTAATGCTTTTGTGTTGGTGTGTGTGAGAAAGAGAGATTGGCAGGCTGACACATTTTAGTTTATCCTGATGTTTTGTATGTATACCTAAAACCTAAAATCTCCTGTTGTAACGGACAGGGTTATTGCATTAAAACAACATGGGAGTTGAGTGTTTGAGGTTGGTGGGGGTTAGTATTATGTCGAATAAGTTGCAGCGGAAACTCTTTATTTATTGTATGCATGTAATTTGCAAAAATATGTGGGTGTTTGTGTGTGAGTCATAGAGAAAGAAAATGTATCTTTATGTGTTATTTGTAAGCATAAATATGTGTATATTTGAGTTCCATTGATGGTGTGCGTGTGTTGTGTGTGTGAGAGAGAGCAAAGTCAGAAGGAGCAAGATTAATAAAAACATTTGGTTGGGGGTGAATGTGACAGAGAGAGAGTGAGCGAGAGAGACAGATGTACACAGACAAAAGGAGCAAGATTAAATATACATTTTTGTGGAAGGCGTATATGTGAGTTTGACTGATGGGGTGTGTGTGTGTGTGTGTGTGTGTGAGAGAGAGAGAGAGAGAGAGAGATGTAGTAAGATGAAGGAGAAAGATTAAATTGAATTTTTGGGGGGATGTATATGTGAGCTCCAGTGATTGGGGGAGTGGAGAGTGGAGATGTGTGCGTGAGTGAGAGAGAAAGAGAGAGGTATAAAGACAGAAGGAGCAAGATTAAATTGAATTGGGGGGGGGGGGGGGGGGGGCACATAAACAGAAAGTGCAAGATTAAATTATTATATTTTGTGGATTGTGTATGTGAGTTCCGCTGATGGTGTGTGGTGTAATATATTATATATATATATTATATATATATATATATATATATATATATAATATATATATATATATATATATATATATATATATGTGTGTGTGTGTGTGTGTGTGTGTGTGTGAAAGAGAGAGGTTACAAAGACAAAATGGGCAAGATTAAATTGAATTTTGGGGGGTTGGGGGGTGAAAGATAGAGACGCGCGCACACACAGACACAGATATATAGATATATATCTCGGCTTCTCAACATAGACAGAACTAGTCAATCCCTATCATTGTCCTCAAAGGCAAATCTTGAATCTTAACATGTTTTCCTGCAGCCTATTTGGGAACCTTTACCTCAAAGACAAATTAGAAAACATGAACGCTCACTTGTTGGTG